>CM035106.1:21224874-21283111 GCA_020205505.1 Panax japonicus
TCATTTGACAAAGCACAAGGACGATTCAGATTAATTCTAACTTAATTTTTTCAACTTAATCTAAAGGCTTATATTTCTTTCTGCCCAAATCAAATTCACTCATACACCATACTCTCTCTCTCATGTTTACACACAAAATCTTTCTCTCTCCACTCTTCTTCACACACAAACAAATAATAATAATAATAATTATTATTATTATTATTATTATTATAATTATTATAATAGTACTAATAATAATAATAATAATATAGTACTAATAATAATAATAATAATAATAATTATAATAAAAATAATTATAATATCTATATAATAAAATAGAAACTATTTTGAATATTTCATTTGATAAACCACAAGAACGGTTCAGATTTTATCTCAATTCTTTCAACTTAATGTAAAGGCTCACATTTCATCTCGCATTAAAAATTCCCGCCTAAATTAAATAACAATAATAATAACAATAATGATAATAATTATAATATTTATAATAATAGTAGTAGTAGTAGTATTAGTAATAATAATATTAATATTAATATTAATACTATTAATAATAATAATTATAATTATTATAATAGTACTAATAATAATAAATCTATATAATAAAACAGAACCCATTTAACAAAGCAGAAGGACGATTTAGATTCATTCTAACTTAATTCTTCTAACTTAATCTAAAAACTCATATTTCTTCTTCCCGACCTAATCAAATTCACCCATACACATTACTCTCTCTCATGTTCACACACAAAATCTTTCTCTATCCTCTCTTCTTCACACACACAAACAAATAATAATAATAATAATAATAGTACTAATAATAATAATAATAATAATAATAATAATAATTATTATTATTATAATAGTACTAATAATAATAATAGTAATAATAATTATAATTATAATTATAATTGTACTAATAATAATAAATATTATTATAATAGTACTAATTATTATTATTATTATTATTATTATTATTATTATTATAATTATAATAAAAATAATTATAATATCTATATAATAAAATAGAAACTATTTTGAATATTTCATTTGACAAACCACAAGAACGGTTCAGATTTCATCTCAATTCTTCCAACTTAATCTAAAGGCTCACATTTCACATCACACTAAAAATTCCCGCCCAAATCAAATAAAAATAATAATAACAATAATTATAATAATAATTATTATTATAATAATAGTAGTAATAATAATAATTGTTATTATGGTGGTGTGGTGAATTATAAAAATTATTATTGATGATTTTTAAGTTTTGTAAACAGGTTTAGATTTTTTTGGATATCTATTTTTTTAAAAAAATTAATTATTGTGGAGGTTTGGTGAATTATGATAATTGTTATATCTGATTGTAAGTTATTTTAGGTTGCAAAAAGTCTTTAGGTAATGTAGTATTTTTCGAATTTTAATCTAATTTTTCGTTACGTCGTGCCTTTAGGCACGAACAATTACTAGTCTATATAATAAAATAGAAACTATTTTGAATATTTCATTTGATAAACCACAAAAACGGTTCAGATTTCATCTCAATTCTTCCAACTTAATCTAAAGGCTCACATTTCATCTCACACTAAAAATTCCCGCCCAAATCAAATAACAATAATAATAACAATAATGATAATAATTATAATATTTATAATTATAATTATAATAATAGTAGTAGTAATAATAATAATAATAATATTATTAATATTAATATTAATATTAATACTAATAATAATAATTATAATTATTATAATAGTACTAATAATAAATTATATAATAAAACAAAACCCATTTTAAATCTTTCATTTGACAAAGCACAAGCACGATTCAGATTAATTCTAACTTAATTTTTTCAACTTAATCTAAAGGCTCATATTTCTTCTCGCCCAAATCAAATTCACTCATACATCATACTCTTTCTCATATTTACACACAAAATCTTTCTCTCTCCAATCTTCTTCACACACAAACAAATAATAATAATAATAATAATAATTATTATTATTATTATAATTATTATAATAGTACTTCTACTACTACTACTACTAATAATAATAATAATATTATAGTACTAATAATAATAATAATAAAAATAATTATAATATCTATATAATAAAATAGAAACTATTTTGAATATTTCATTTGATAAACCACAAGAACGGTTCAGATTTCATCTCAATTCTTCCAACTTAATCTAAAGGCTCACATTTCATCTCACATTAAAAATTCCCGCCTAAATTAAATAACAATAATAATAACAATAATGATAATAATTATAATATTTATAATAATAGTAGTAGTAGTAATAATAATAATTATAATATTAATATTAATATTAATATTAATATTAATATTAATATTAATATTAATATTAATATTAATATTAATACTATTAATAATAATTATTATAATTATTATAATAGTACTAATAATAATCTATATAATAAAACAGAACCCATTTTGAATCTTTCATTTGACAAAGCACAAGAACGGTTCAGATTCATTCTAACTCAATTCTTCCAACTTAATCTAAAGGCTCATATTTCTTCCCGCCCAAATCAAATTCACTCATACACCATACTCTCTCTCTCTCTCTCATGTTCACACACAAAATCTTTCTCTCTCCTCTCTTCTTCACACACACAAAAAAATAATAATAATAATAATTATTATTATTATAATAGTACTACTACTACTACTACTACTACTACTACTACTACTACTACTAATAATAATAATATTATAATACTAATAATAATAATTATTATTATTATTATAAAAATAAAAATAATTATAATATCTATATAATAAAATAGAACCCATTTTGAATCTTTCATTTGACAAAGCACAAGAACGGTTCAGATTCATTCTCAATTCTTCCAACTTAATCTAAAGGCTCACATTTCACATCACACTAAAAATTCCCGCCCAAATCAAATAATAATAATAATAATAATTATTATTATTATAATAATAGTAGTAATAATAATACTTGTTCTTATGGTGGTGTGGTGAATTATAAAAATTATTATTGATTATTTTTAAGTTTTGTAAACAGGTTTAGATTTTTTTGGATATCTATTTTTAAAAAAAAATTAATTATTGTGGAGGTTTGGTGAATTATGATAATTGTTATATCTGATTGTAAGTTATTTTAGGTTGCAAAAAGTCTTTAGGTAATGTAGTATTTTTTGAATTTTAATCTAATTTTTCGTTACGTCGTGCCTTTAGGCACGGGCAATTACTAGTAAATCTATATAATAAAACAGAACCCATTTGACAAAGTAGAAGGACGGTTCAGATTCATTCTAACTTAATTCTTCTAACTTAATCTAAAAACTCACATTTCTTCTTCCCGACCTAATCAAATTCACCCATACACAATACTCTATCTCATGTTCACACACAAAATCTTTCTCTATCCTCTATTCTTCACACACACAAACAAATAATAATAATAATAATAATAATAATAATAATAATAATAATAATAATAATAATAATAATAATAGTACTAATAATAATAATAATAATAATAATAATAATAATTATTATTATTATTATAATAGTACTAATAATAATAATAGTAATAATAATAATAATAATTATAATTATAATTATAATTGTACTAATAATAATAAATATTATTATAATTGTACTAATTATTATTATTATAATTATAATAAAAATAATTATAATATCTATATAATAAAATAGAAACTATTTTGAATATTTCATTTGACAAACCACAAGAACGGTTCAGATTTCATCTCAATTCTTCCAACTTAATCTGAAGGCTCACATTTCACATCACACTAAAAATTCCCGCCCAAATCAAATAAAAATAATAATAACAATAATTATAATAATAATTATTATTATAATAGTAGTTGTAATAATAATAATTGTTAATATGGTGGTGTGGTGAATTATAGAAATTTTTATTGATGATTTTTAAGTTTTGTAAACAAGTTTAGATTTTTTTGGATATCTATTTTTAAAGAAAAATTAATTATCGTGGAGGTTTGGTGAATTATGATAATTGTTATATCTGATTGTAAGTTATTTTAGGTTGCAAAAAGTCTTTAGGTAATGTAGTATTTTTTGAATTTTAATCTAATTTTTTGTTACGTCGTGCCTTTAGGCACGAGCAATTACTAGTAAATCTATATAATAAAACAGAACCCATTTGACAAAGCAGAAGGACGATTCAGATTCATTCTAACTTTATTCTTCTAACTTAATCTAAAAACTCATATTTCTTCTTCCCGACCTAATAAAATTCACCCAAACACAATACTCTCTCTCATGTTCACACACAAAATCTTTCTCTATCCTCTCTTCTTCACACACACAAACAAATAATAATAATAATAATAATAGTACTAATAATAATAATAATAATTATTATTATTATAATAGTACTAATAATAATAATAGTAATAATAATTATAATTATAATTATAATTATAATTGTACTAATAATAATAAATATTATTATAATAGTACTAATTATTATTATTATTATTATTATAATTATAATAAAAATAATTATAATATCTATATAATAAAATAGAAACCATTTCGAATATTTCATTTGACAAACCACAAGAACGGTTCAGATTTCATCTCAATTCTTCCAACTTAATCTAAAGGCTCACATTTCACATCACACTAAAAATTCCTGCCCAAATCAAATAAAAATAATAATAACAATAATTATAATAATTATTATTATTATAATAGTAGTAGTAATAATAATAATTGTTATTATGGTGGTGTGGTGAATTATAAAAATTGTTATTGATGATTTTTAAGTTTTGTAAACAGGTTTAGATTTTTTTGGATATCTATTTTTAAAGAAAAATTAATTATTGTGGTGGTTTGGTGAATTATGATAATTGTTATAGCTGATTGTAAGTTATTTTAGGTTGCAAAAAGTCTTTAGGCAATGTAGTATTTTTCGAATTTTAATATAATTTTTCGTTACGTCGTGCCTTTAGGCACGAGCAATTACTAGTATATATATATATAGGGTCTCCATCCACAGCAACCGATTGTTGGGGAGCAACCCATTTTGGCCAGCCACTACAAGCTCTACCGGCTTATAAAAAAAATTGTCTAAGGTCGGTAGAGCTTGTAGCGGCTGGCCAAAATGGGTTGCTCCCCAACAACCGGTTGCTGTGAACGGAGACCCATATATATATATATATATAGAGAGAGAGAGAGAGAGAGAGAGAGATGCTAACTCATCATTTAAGTTATTTTTAGCCAAGAGATGAAAGGATTAGAGTGCTTTGTTGCTTATGATATTTGTTCTACTTATAAATTCTCTCACACTCAGAATCCTCTCATCTTTCTTGATCCTCTGCCTGACAATTTTTCTACTACTCAAAACCCCATCTCTTGATTCTATGTGATAAAAGAAGATTTTTTGTTTTCTGTTGTCGTGATTCTGAATTATTTCTTTATTACATGAATCATGTATTATTTTTCACAACAGATTACAAATCATTCGATGCACCTAAAATACCACTTACTTCTGACCATCAATCCCGTCGTGCGAGATTCCAATGACGCAGTTATATGTACAAATCATGTACAAAATTGCCTTATCTGATTGAACACTCCTCTCACCCACAACACCCTATCACATAGTTTCCTACTATTGTGAATAAACACCACACTTTATCACCCGAAACACCTCCTATCTAATTTTATATTGTTGTAAACAAATTAAATATAAAATTGTCCTATCAGATCCAACACACCTTCCTCCCGAAACACCTCCTAGACATATTTTATGTTGCAGAGAATGGATTACAAGTTTCATACCCATTGTTTCTCAAAATTACCATCCTTACTCATATGCAAAAAGTTATTTAAATTCCTTTACTCTAACCTATTGTCCGAATTCCGATCAAAGATCGTCCTGATGAAGACAAAAATAATATTCTACTACGATGCTTGCGAGGAAGAATTAAAGTTGTTTAATTTAAAGTGGTTGATATTACCAAAGTAAAAATAATGTTATAAAAATAGTAACTATCATTAATTGTATATTTAATGATTTCACACCTATCATTAAATGTATAGTTACCTTGGTAGTATCATCATTTTATCTCTTATAACATCAATAACTTAATTTAAAGTTCAACAAAAAAAGAGAGAGCGAAAGAAAGATTGTTTTTATCCAACTTATTTTGTGCAAATCACTGTTTTCAAACCCGGACCGGATCGCCGGTTGAACCGAAAAAAATCGGACCCGGTTCACTCAACGATCCGGTTTGGACTACTAAACCACTTTTGCTCAAAAACCGTTCAGAACCGGTGAACCGGCGGTTGAACCGATTGACCCAGTGAACCAATAACCGGTTCACGGGTTTGACCGGTTCTCTCCTTAAAGATTAAAAAAAATTATTACAGAATTTATTTTATTTTAGTAATTTAGTTGAGACTTTGTTTGGTATTTTACATATTTTTGCATTTATTTAATCAAACACTTGAACTTGTGGTTGAATTTCGGAATTTGAATATATTTTAGATATGTTTAGTTTTTTTTTGTAGATAAATTGATTAATTTTACATATTTACTAAATATTATATACAATATATAATAATAATAATTAATATAATTAATTATTTATTATTTATTACATATTAATGACGTCACTGGGTCAATAACGGTCCGACCACTGGTTGGACTAGTGACCCATCCACCCGGTAACTTTTCCGGTTCGATGACCGGTCCGGTTTTAAAAACCTTGGTGCAAATTGTAATTTTTTTGCCCATGTTAATTAATACTATATGATTAATGGGTTATGCATGTATCTTTTATATTGTTTTGACATATACTTTTGTTTTATCTTTTTGTTATTGAGTCATGTATATCATACCGGTTTAGGGAATATTTATTTTCGTAAGAAAATATACTTATTTACATAAAAATCCTCCCATATATAGAATTAGTAATTGCCCGTGCTTAAAGGCACGACGTAACGAAAAATTAGATTAAAATTCGAAAAATACTACATTACCTAAAGACTTTTTGCAACCTAAAATAACTTATAATCAGACATAACAATTATCATAATTCACCAAACCTCCACAATAATTAATTTTTCTTTAAAAATAGATATCAAAAAAATCTAAACCTGTTTACAAAACTTAAAAATCATCAATAACAATTTTTATAATTCACCACACCACCATAATAACAATTATTATTATTACTACTACTATTATAATAATAATAATTGTTATTATTATTGTTATTTGATTTGGGCGGGAATTTTTAGTGTGAGGTGAAATGTGAGCCTTTAGATTAAGTTGGAAGAATTGAGATGAAATCTGAACCGTTCTTGTGGTTTGTCAAATGAAATATTCAAAATGGTTTCTATTTTATTATATAGATATTATAATTATTTTTATTATATTTATAATAATAATAATAAAAATAATAATTAGTACTATTATAATAATATTTATTATTATTAGTACAATTATAATTATAATAATAATAATAATTATTATTACTATTATTATTAGTACTATTATAATAATAATAATAATTATTATTATTATTAGTACTATTATTATTATTATTTGTTTGTGTGTGTGAAGAAGAGAGGATAGAGAAAGATTTTGTGTGTGAACATGAGAGAGAGTATTGTGTATGGGTGAATTTGATTAGGTCGGGAAGAAGAAATATGAGTTTTTAGATTAAGTTAGAAGAATTAAGTTAGAATGAATCTGAACCGTCCTTCTGCTTTGTCAAATGGGTTCTGTTTTATTATATAGATTTATTATTATTAGTACTTATTATTAGTACTATTATAATAATTATAATAATTATTATTATTAATATTAATATTAATATTATTATTATTATTATTATTACTACTACTACTATTATTATAAATATTATAATTATTATCATTATTGTTATTTAATTTGGGTGGAAATTTTTAATGTGAGATTAAATGTGAGCCTTTAGATTAAGTTGTAAGAATTGAGATGAAATCTGAACCGTTCTTGTGGTTTATCAAATGAAATATTCAAAATAGTTTTTATTTTATTATATAGATATTATAATAATTATTATTATTATTATTAGTACTATAATAATATTATTATTATTATTATTAGTAGTACTATTATAATAATTATAATAATAATAATAATAATAATTATTATTATTATTATTTGTTTGTGTCTGAAGAAGAGTGGAGAGAGAAAGATTTTGTGTGTGAATATGAGAGAGAGTAAGGTGTATAAGTGAATTTGATTTGGGCGGGAAGAAATATGAGCCTTTAGATTAAGTTGAAAAAATTAAGTTAGAATTAATCTGAATCGTCCTTGTGCTTTGTCAAATGAAAGATTTAAAATGGGTTCTGTTTTATTATATAGATTATTATTAGTACTATTATAATAATTATAATAATTATTATTAATAATATTAATATTAATATTAATATTATTATTATTATTACTACTACTATTATTATAATTATAATTATAAATATTATAATTATTATCATTATTGTTATTATTATTATTTGATTTGGGCAGAAATTTTTAGTGTGAGATGAAATGTGAGCCTTTAGATTAAGTTGGAAGAATTGAGATGAAATCTGAACCGTTCTTGTGGTTTATCAAATGAAATATTCAAAATAGTTTCTATTTTATTATATAGATATTATAATAATAATAATAATTATTATTATTATTAGTACTATAATAATATTATTATTATTAGTAGTAGTACTATTATAATAATAATAATAATAATAATAATAATTATTATTATTATTATTATTTGTTTGTGTGTGAAGAAGAGAGGAGAGAGAAAGATTTTGTGTGTGAACATGAGAGAGAGTATGGTGTATGAGTGAATTTGATTTGGGCGGGAAGAAATATGAGCCTTTAGAATAAGTTGGAAGAATTAAGTTAGAATCAATCTGAACCGTTCTTGTGCTTTGTCAAATGAATGATTCAAAATTAGTTCTGTTTTATTATATAGATGTATGCTTCGACACAGCCATATAGGTCTTGCAAGCGGTGCAAATTTTTTTTTGACTCCCAAATAATTAATATGATTTATTGGAACTGAAATTTTTATAAAATTCATTGATTTAGGTATCATTTGGATACATGTAAAAAATAGAGACTGTACAACCCTATTTTTTACATGTATCTAAATGACACTTAAATTACTGAATTTTATATAAAAAAAATAGTTTCAATAAATCACATTAATTATTTGAGTCATAAAAAAAAACTTGAACTGGTAGCAAGATCGGTCCCCACCCGCAGGTCGCGGCAGAAGAACTGTTATATTTATTACTCCCTCCGTCCCATGATAAGTCTTTATTACTATTTTGGGTAGTCCCATATTAAATGTCCACTTTTTTTTAATAACCAAACTTTTATACATTTTTTTTTCTATTATACCCGTAGCATTAAATATCTCATACTTTTCTTATTTTAATTCTCTTTCCATATTTAATAAGTATAATTAGTTATGTGTTCAAAATATTTTGAATTGAAAATGTGACGCCCCCAAAATAGGTATACAACACCCATTCCGAGTCGCCAAATACATGATACAGAAACAACTACAACTTTATTAATACAACATAAAAACTGTGAGTTTAAATACAAATATTGTCATCTAGACAATATCCACACTCAAATAAGTCATCATTACAATTATTAATACACTATTTTACAGAATAGTGAGAACTACTAGAACAACTTCTAGAACCATCATTCCACACCCCGACTAGTACTCGCTACATTCTTGCCTCCTAGGAAGAAAAATGGAACAACAAGGAAAAGGGTGAGCTCAACTAGCCCAATAAAGAATATTATGACTAAGATAATATAGAACAAATTATCGATAGTCCTCAACAGGGAAAAATCTAATAGAATACAATAGACAACCAGTTTTAAATCAATCTTCGCAGCGGAAATAATAATTCATTAGAAGAGTTAAGTAGAGAATGCAAACTACTATCTTCTATATATGAATTTAAAAGTTCATCGTCAATATTTTATCCCTGTAACATCAATCAATATATATCTGGAATCAAATATTCATCTTTGCACTACAGGCCAAAGATATTCATCAGTTGGTCATGTTCATCTAAACACCTGTTCATCTTTGCACTACGGGCCAAAGATATTAATCAGTCGGTCATGTTCATCTCAACACCTGTTCATCTTTGCATTATGGGCCAAAGATATTCATCAAGAAATCATTCATCTTTGCACTACGGGCCAAAGATATTCAGTTATATCATCATTTAGGACTCAGGATGATGAAAAATATTTTAAAGAAAACGAATCTAGTGAAACAAAAGAACAAGTATTAAGGATTCGTACTTTAAATAATCCAAGTTCAAAAATACTTCATAAATAACCAGATTGGAGTAAAATTCAAGAATGAAGTTCAAAACATAGATTCAATCAAAGATAGGAATCATAACAGACAATATTGGACACAGAAAAGAAAATTTAATTTTTCTGTGAATAGTGTCGTATTCGTGAATAGTGCTGTATACGTGAATAGTGCCGTATACGTGAATAGTAACTCCGACCTCAAAAGATAGAAATTTCACAAAAAAATATTAGCACGCTTCGTGAATAGTACTTGTGAATAGTAACTCGTGAATAGTAACTCATAAATAGTAACTCGTGAATAGTAACTCGTGAATAGTAACTCATGAATAGTAACCCCGACATGAAAAAGTTCTAAATTTGATAAAAAGTTTCAACCAATATTTCGGCATAATGATATTGAAGAAATAATATCACTACGAAGAAATAACATCCCTTACCTCAGAAAGAATAGTACTTCTGACTGGAATACTGGATATAGTGTTGAAAGAACTTGCACCGTATAGCAATACTCAAAGTACTAAAATACTCACAAATACGCTCGATATTATAGAGAGAGAAAGAGAGAGAAATCTTTAGTTTCTGGTGTGATTTTCAATTCTAACCTAAGCACCCTATTTATAGGAAATTGCTTAGAACACCAAAGCAGAAAATTGAATATAATAATATTATATATAAAATAAATTCCTACGCCCACTTTGAAATCTGATTTCACCCATCCAGCACATGTTAAAATGTCCACAAACATTTACAAAACGTTTTTCTTTTAAAACATAAATAAAACTTCCAAAAATCAATTATTTTGGAACTTCGGAACTTCAATAATTCATAATAAATAGCCTTTTATCAGAAAATTCAAATCTCGCGGCTATTTATAGAAAATTCAATTCTCTACAACTTTACAGAAGAAATTTTTTCCAAATTCCAAACAGAAATTGACCGAAATCCATAAACGGACGATTTTACAGGCTATAATCAAATTTTAGTCAAGAAATGGAGTCCACCGACACACAAAACATGTGTTAAACAACTTTTGTAACAAAAATACTCTTCCTCCTCATATACTCATATATCCCACATTCATTGTAAAAATATCACCATTATTATATTATAATAATATAATAAAATATTATTTTATCAGAAAAGATAAAATATCAATTTTTAACAATTGTCACTTTAAATATTTTTTCCATCTATATCCACATAAAATCAATATTTTTCTCATCATATAAATCAATAATTAATTATTTATAAATAATATTACAGAATCACAATACTAGCAACCAGGCAATTCCCAAGAAAGAAGGGGCTTTTCAATAAGGATCTCTCCTTACTGGCGCACAATTAAGTGACCAAACCTCTCCTTAGACAGAACTTTCTAGACATTGCCAACAATGTTATCTAATAATATCATTCAGATAATATGAATTATTGCTCCAATAATAAAAAATACTGTGTAGTGACAATTATTGAAATAATAGTAATATAAAAAAATCAACGAAACAATTATTGAATCAATAAAATAAAATACTGAATAGTAATTACTGTAACAATTATTGAGTAGTGCCTTCTTACGTAGGAATCAATAATTGGTGAAATACCGTGTGCTACTGTGCAACAACGCGTATTATTGTGTTTTAACCACCGAGTATTCCAACAGTATTAACGGTAACAACTACGCCGTTATTTATAAACAACTTATACTTGTCATTTTCTTCATCCAATCACTTTCCGTTATGGGGCCCACAAAAGACTGCGCCGTCGTACGAATATTCCCCGACAAAAAGAATATTCCACGTCCAAACGAATATTCCCCGACAACAATGAATATTTTATTACCACCTGCTTATTTAAAATATTTGCGCATTTTACCCATAACTAACCACATTAATCAAATCAACCCTTACTATTTCAAAATGATAAATAGAGAAAATTAAATTTTATTTATTAATAATTTGGGGTCTTACAACCTCCCCTCCTTATGAAATTTTGTCCTCGAAATTGACGTATGTACCTGGTGTTTGGAAAAGATGAGGATATCTCGCTTTAATTTTTGTTTCCAACTCCCAGGTCATTTCCTCAATAGCATGGTTCCTCCACAAAATATGGTATGACCTTTGTGTGTAGGACATGCTCTTTCCTATCCAAGATCTTGACAGGTACCTCCTCGTACGTTAAGTTTTCGACTATCTCGTCCGGTTCTAACTCAATAATGTGGTTCGGGTCATCCACATATTTACGTAACATCAATACGCGAAAAACGTTATGAACATGCGTCATACTTGGCGATAAAATGAGTCTATAGGCCACAGTTCCTATTCGATCGAGGATTTCAAATGGACTAATAAATCGAAGGTTTGAGATTTCCTCACATCGCCAATTCTCGCTTTTGGAATAACGACTTCTTGCGTCTTCTTCTTCATATTCATCAACTCCAGGTCTGTAGCTTGAGCAGCTTTAAATTTATCGATTAAAGTCGATTCTAATCGTATATTCGTTATCTTCACGCAGGTTCTTGAAATCTTTAACTCTATCTCCATCTTCTATAAGTCATACGAAATGGGTCTTTGTGTTAACAATATCGCCCTCGTAAATGCATACGATTTTCTACTCAACGCGTCAGGTACCACGTTTGTTTTTTTTTTGTTTTATTTTCAGGATGGTATTGTCAGAACATGTGCCGAAATGAGTCTCCTCTTGATTTCTTCGAAGCTCTTCCTATATTCCTTGCTCCATTCGAATTTTGTATCTCTACGAGTCAGCTGCGTTAATGGAATAGCGATTCGAGAATATCCTTCAACGAATCTCCGATAATAACTAACTAAGCCTAGAAAGCTACATATTTCGATTACTGACTTAGGTTGCTCTCAAATATGACTCATATCCCAATCTTGGATAGCACGTCACAATGACACCTATCAGTTTACTACCACACAAATATGGTGTCCCCTACAGAGAGTCTGGCTTCGGTGTATTCCACAAAGGAAGTCACCAGATAAAGGCTCGGGTACAAACTTCTACAGTTGAATTTTTAACTCTTGAAGTTCAATAGGAGCCATGAGATTTTAGAAATGGGTTCTGTACCGGGTTCAAAGTCGATACAAAATTCAATATCACACTTTGGGAGTAAGCCAAGAAATTCTTCAGAAAATACATCAGAAAATTTAATAACAATAGAAATATCATTCAAATCTGACGTATTTTTGTTTAAGTCCATAACATGGGCTAAGTAAACTTGACATCCGTTTTTCAATAAACGAATGACTTTATGGCTTGATATGAAAGTGTTTGACTTCAATGGTTTGGTTGCTTGAATTCGAATAACAGGTTGGTTAGGAATATGAAAACTAACAACCTTACGAAAGTAATCAATTTTGGCATGATGAGTAGTTAATCAATCAATCCCCAAAATCACATTAGCAGTAAGTATCTTTAAAGAAATAAGGTCAACATGTAATGTGATGGTGCCAATTTTGATCAAACAAGATTTATAAACAGTGGATGTGATGAAAGTTTCTCCTAACGTAGTTTCCACAGATAGGTCAAAGTCTAATTTCTCCGGAGTCAAGTTTAAACGTTGAGTATAAACAGGAGAGATAAATGAATGGGTAGAACCGGTATCTAATAAGGTATAAACTTCGTAAGAATTTATAATTAACTAATCCGTGCTAACTTCGTTCGGGTTCCTCGCATTCTAACCAATCACGAAAAACTCTCTTCCAGGAACCGTTGACTTTGACTTTTCTGGGACAACCTTTTGAGTCACCATCCCCACTGGGCTTGGTTTCGCTACCGTACAATCTCGAGCGATATGTCCCTCCTTTCCACAATTATAGCATACCTTGAACTGTTGTGGACAGTTTGGGCTGATGTGTTCCTCTTTTCTACATTTATAGCATACGACCGGTGGTCATTCTCCTCCCTTAAAACCAGTTGCTGCTGGTGCTGACGTCTTCGCAGTGTCATTGTTGAATCTCCTCTTTTTAAAATCTCCTCCCGACTCGCTTCTTCTATTTTCATGGCCACGAGTACCACCAGAGTGGTTGTCGTTCTTGTCCGTATTTTTCTTTCTCCGCTGGTTATCGTTGTTCTGATGACTGCTGTCACTGGTATGATCCTGGTTGCGGTCTCTTGGTTGAACATACTCGCTATCTCGCTCTAATAATTGAGCCCTATTGACAACATCTGAATATAAAGAAAATTTATGAGAGATAAGATATTGTCGAATCTCGGGTTTTAAACCTCTCAGAAACATCCTCATCATTCGTTCCTCATTTTCTACCAAATGAGGTGCAAACCTGGATAACTCTGCGAACTTCGCCTCGTATTGGGACACCGTCATGTTGTTTTGTTCTAGTCTAATAAACTCTACCTCTTTTATATGACGAATACTTTCAAGAAAGTATTTTTCGTTGAAAATTTTCTGAAACGTTTCCCAAGACATGCGGAGTGCGGCAAGCTGGGTACGTTTCATAGACTCCCACCAGTAATCTGCCTCGCCACGGAACATAAAGGTGGCGAATGGAACCTTCTGTTCCTCCGTGGATCCTAAGACATCGAATATCTTGGTAATTTTCTTGACCCACGTTTCCGCCATGATTGGATCCGGCTTTCCATTAAATTCTGGTGGTCCCAACTCTTTGAATTGCTTGGCTGTGACAAGCCGCGCATTGCTAGCATTTCCACCCGTATTTTGTGCACGAGTCTCCCTCGTTTGGTTTTGCATGAACTGCAAAATGCTCCTAAACATCCCGTCGTTCATCGCCTGCTCAGTGGTATTGTTTACAGGAGGAATATTGCCTTCCTGTTGAACGTTTCCCTGGGTGGTGATTAAAGGTGTTTTCACGGTCTCATTAACTCCACCGTTAATATTCTCAGCTGCCATTCTTAAATACTGCCATAAGACAAGGGTTAATTAAACATATTAACCATATAGCTCGACTGACCAACAAATAAGCTTAGGTATGACATACTAGCAAATGATTACTCGTCTCTCCCCTCCTAGTACTATTCCCCGATCTCCACCAGAGACCATATCCCTAAGCTCTGATACCAACTGTGACGCCCCCAAAATAGGTATACAACACCCATTCTGAGTCGCCAAATACATGGTACAGAAACAACTACAACTTTATTAATACAACATAAAAATTGTGAGTTTAAATATAAATATTGTCATCTAGACAATATCCACACTCAAATAAGTCCTCATTACAATTATTAATACACTATTTTACAGAATAGTGAGGACTACTAGAACAACTTCTAGAACCATCATTCCGCACCCCGACTAGTACTCGCTACATTCTCGCCTCCTGAGAAGAAAAATGGAACAACAATGAAAAGGGTGAGCTCAACTAGCCCAGTAAAGAATATTATGACTAAGATAATATAGAACAAATTATCGTTAGTCCTCAACAGGGAAAAATCTAATAGAATACAATAGACAACCAGTTTTAAATCAATCTTCGCAGCGAAAATAATAATTCATTAGAAGAGTTAAGTAGAGAATGCAAACTACTATCTTCTATATATGAATTTAAAAGTTTATCGTCGATATTTTATCCCTGTAACATCAATCAATATATATCTGGAATCAAATATTCATCTTTGCACTACAGGCTAAAGATATTCATCAGTTGGTCATGTTCATCTAAACACCTGTTCATCTTTGCACTACGGGCCAAAGATATTAATCAGTCGGTCATGTTCATCTCAACACCTGTTCATCTTTACACTACGGGCCAAAGATATTCATCAAGAAATCATTCATCTTTGCACTACGGGCCAAAGATATTCAGTTATATCATCATTTAGGACTCAGGATGATGAAAAATATTTTAAAGAAAACGAATCTAGTGAAACAAAAGAACAAGTATTAAGGATTCGTACTTTAAATAATCCAAGTTCAAAAATACTTCATAAATAACCAGATTGGAGTAAAATTCAAGAATGAAGTTCAAAACATAGATTCAATCAAAGATAGGAATCATAACAGACAATCTTAGACACAAAAAAGAAAATTTAATTTTTCTGTGAATAGTGTCGTATTCGTGAATAGTGCCGTATACGTGAATAGTAACTTCGACCTCAAAAGATAGAAATTTCACAAAAAACATCATCACGCTTCGTGAATAGTACTCATGAATAGTAACTCCTGAATAGTAACTCATGAATATTAACTCGTGAATAGTAACTTGTGAATAGTAACTCATGAATAGTAACCCCGACATGAAAAAGTTCCAAATTTGATAAAAAGTTTCAACCAATATTTCGGCATAATGATATTGAAGAAATAATATCACTACGAAGAAATAACATCCCTTACCTCAGAAAGAATAGTACTTCTGACTGGAATATTGGATATAGTGCTGAAAGAACTTGCACCGTATAGCAATACTCAAAGTACTAAAATACTCACAAATGTGCTCGATATTATAGAGAGAGAAAGAGAGAGAAATCTTTAGTTTCTGGTGTGATTTTCAATTCTAACCTAAGCACCCTATTTATAGGAAATTGCTTAGAACACCAAAGCAGAAAATTGAATATAATAGTATTATATATAAAAAAAATTCCTACGCCCACTTTGAAATCTGATTTCAGCCATCTAGCACATGTTAAAGATGTCCACAAACATTTAAAAAATGTTTTTCTTTTAAAACATAAATAAAACTTTCAAAAATCAATTATTTTGGAACTTCGGAACTTCAATAATTCATAATAAATAGCCCTTTTATCAAAAAATTCAAATCCCGCCTCTTTTTATAGAAAATTCAATTCTCTACAACTTTGCAGAAGAAAGTTTTTCCAAATTCTAAACAGAAATTGACCGAAATCCATAAACGGACGATTTTACAGGCTATAATCAAATTTCAGTCAAGAAATGGAGTCCACCGACACACAAAACATGTGTTAAACAATTTTTGCAACAAAAATACTCTTCCTCCTCATATACTCATATATCCCACATTCATTGTAAAAATATCACAATTATTATATTATAATAATATAATAAAATATTATTTTATTAGAAAAAGATAAAATATCAATTTTTAACAATTTTTACTTTAATTTTTTTTCCATCTATATCCACATAAAATCAATATTTTCCTCATCATATAAATCAATAATTAATTATTCATAAATAATATTACAGAATCATAGTACTGGCAACCAGACAGTTTCCAGGAAAGAGGAGGCTTTCCAATAAGGATCTCTCCTTACTGGCGCGCAATTAGGTGACCAAACCTCTCCTTAGACAGAACTTTCTAGACATTGCCAATAATGTTATCTAATAATATTATTCAGATAATATGAATTATTGCTCCAATAATGAAAAATACTGTGTAGTGACAATTATTGAAATAACAGTAATATAAAAAATCAACGCAGCAATTATTGAATCAATAAAATAAAATACTGAACAGTAATTACTGTAACAATTATTGAGTAGTGCCTTCTTACGTAAGAATCAATAATTGGTGAAATACTGTGTGCTACTGTGCAACAACGCGTATTACTGTGTTTTAACCACCGGGTATTCCAACAGTATTAACGGTAACAACTACGCCGTTATTTATAAACAACTAATACTTGTCGTTTTCTTCATCCAATTGCTTTCCGTTATGGGGCCCACAAAAGACTGCGCCGTCGTACGAATATTCCCCGACAACAAGAATATTCCACGTCCAAATGAATATTCCCCGACAACAATGAATATTTTATAACCACCTGCTTATTTAAAATATTTGTGCATTTTACCCATAGCTAACCACATTAATCAAATCAACCCTTACTATTTCAAAATGATAAATAGAGGAAATTAAATTTCATTTATTAATAATTTGAGGTCTTACAGAAAAGCTAGAAAGTCACTCTCTCACCTACATTGAAAAAAATTATTGACATATTATTATGGACAATTTTTGTCATTTTATTCCTCTTTTTAATATGCGTGAAAAGTCCACCAAAATTTTTATCCTGAGACGGAGGGAGTAGTTAGTTTCTGCCACATATAGTAACACTTCCAAGTTCACCGATTTTTTCACTACTCTTTATAAATACTAGAGGCCTGGTTAGAGAATTCAATATAGGTTTATTTATCTTTATCCCTACTTTATAATATTATTGGGTTATTTTGTATGATAGAAATTTAATTTTTTCATTATGTACCCAACATGTTTCTTATATTAATTTCTTAAATAATGATATTTAAAATTTAAAACTTAAAATTTAAAAGTTTCAACAATCATATTTTGACCGTTTTAATTATTTGACCTTTGTATTGGCTTCGTGCGTTAGAGCTTGTGATAGATGTAATATACTACAACCTTTTATTTTTAATTATAATGTGACGCCCCCAAAATTGGTATACATCACTCATCTTGAGTCGCCAAATACATGGTACAAAATTTAAATACAACTTAATAATACAGCTATCGTGTAAAATACGACAAAACATAAACTGAGAGTTTAAACAGGAATATTACCTTCTAGACAATATCCACTCCCAAATAGAGTCCTTATTACATTTATTGACACACTATTTTATAGAATAGTGAGGGCTACTAATGCTATCATCTGTACCATCACTTCGTTTTTCGACTAGTCTCTGCTACGTTCTTATTTTCTGAAGAGAACAATGAAAGCAAATGGTGTGCTCAACTAGCCCAGTAAGAAATATTATGACTAAGATAATACAGAATAAATTATCATTAGCCTTCAACAATGTTAAATTGATAAAATACAAAAGACATTGTAAGACCCCGAATTTTATGAAATAAAAGTATTCAATTTTTCCTATAATTACTATTCAGTAAATGATTAAATTGATTTCAATATCATTATACCGGAATATTGGTAAGATTTTTCTTGTGAAATTCTTATTTTTCATGTCGGGGTTACTATTCACGAGTTACTATTCATAAGTTATTATTCACGAGTTACTATTCACGAAGCATGATACATTTTTTTACATAAGAAGGCACTACTCAATAATTGTTACAGTAATTACTGTTTAATATTTTATTTTATTGGTTCAATAATTGCTGCATTGATATTTTATATTATTGTTGTTTCAATAATTGTCACGACACAGTATTTTCCATTATCAGATCAATAATTTATATTATTTGAATAATATTATTAGATAGCATTATTGGCAATGTCTAGAAAGTTCTGTCAAGGAGAGGTTTGGTCACCTAATTGCGCGTCAGTAAGGAGAAATCCTTACCGGAAAGCCCCTTCTTTCCTGAGAACGACCTGGTTGTCAGTATTGTGATCCTGTAATATTATTTGTGAATAATTATTTATTTATTTATATGATAAGAAAAATATTCATTTTATGTGGATATAGATGGAGAAAATTTTTAATATGACAATTACTGAAAATTAATATTTTATCTTTTCTGATAAAATAATTCATTTTACTATAGTATTAGATTTTAATAATATAATAATGGTGGTATTTTACAATGAATGTGTGATATATGAATAAATGAGGAGGAAGAGTATTTTTGTTACAAAAAATGTTTAACACATATTTTGTGTGTTGATGGACCCTATTTTTGACTGAAATTTGATTATAGCCTACAAAATCGTCCGTATGTGGATTTCGGTCAATTTTTGTTTTGAATTTTGAAATTTTTTGCATCTTTACCAACTAGATGTTTTCCACTCCTCAACGTGATTGCCTGACACTATTCATGGTTTCCCTTCGGATTTCTCTCGGTGTCACTCGGTAGAGTCCCTTGTGGCCTGTTATTCAATGTTAAGGCAATTTTCCCCATCTGATTTTCTAAATTCTTTATGGCCATTGTTTGGTTTTTCATCGCTGCCTCATTGTTTGTTATGTATTTTGACAACAACTCCTCTAAATCTGATTTTCTTTCTTGAACTTGAGCCGGTTGTTGATGATTCTGAAAACCTGGGGGATATGTTGGTCGTAGAGCATGGTGCTACTGATTATTACTCCACGAGAAATTTGGGTGATTCATATTCCCCTGGTTGTAAGTGTTTTGGTACATATTCTGTGGAACCATGTTGTAGTTACCCATGAATTGCACAGATGTTGGGTTGATTGCGCATTGGTCTGTAGGATGGTCACCCACGCAAAATTCACACACAACCGCAACCTGTTGTACCTGTGCCCCTGTCATAGCATCCAACTTCTTGGAAAGTGCTGAGATTTATGCTTGTATTGCAGTTACACAATCTACTTCTAACACTCCAGCCGCCTTTGCTTGTGTCATTCTTGCTATGGGCCACTGTTAGTTGTTAGCTTCTATTGTCTCAATCAAATTGTAAGCCTCCTCATAACTCTTAGCCATGAATGCTCCACCCGACGTTGCATCAATACTGGTCTTGAGATTCCCATGTAGTCCATTATAAAAAGTATTCATTTGCAACTACTTAGGCAATCCATGGTGCGGGCACTTTCTGAGCAATTCCTTGTATCTCTCACATGCCTCATATAATGACTCCCCGTGTTTCTTCTCAAACATCGTTATCTCATTCCTCATTTTTGCAGTTTTCACCGGTGGGAAAAATTTGGCAAGGAATTTCTGAGCTAAATCTTCCCACGTAGTTATCGATCCCGGTGGTAGAGAGTGTAACCAACTCTTCGCCTTGTTTCGTAAGGTGAATGGGAACAAGCGAAGTCTCACCGCATCATCCGACACCCCGTTATACCTGAAGGTGTCACAAATTTCCAGAAAGCTGACTAGATGTTCGTTTGGATCGTCATTTGCCAATCCCCCAAACTGAACTGAATTCTGGATCATCTGAATCGTTCCAGGCTTGATTTCAAATGTGTTCGCAGCTATTGCAGGCCTGGTGATGCTCGGCTGCATTTCAGTCACCTTGGGTGTGGCGAAGTCCCTCAACGCTTTTTGATCTTCGGTTGCCATTACCTCTTCTTTTTCAGATTTTTCAAAGTCTTCCCTTGTTTCCTTGATCCATTTACTTAACCTCTGAAACCGTTTCTCAATGTCGTCCTCAAAAGGTAGCAACTCTGGATTCTTGGACCGAGTTTGCATAAACCACTTCAAAAACCTGAAATAAGAGGAACAAAACAAAAATAAAAATATTTAAGTAAAACTGAACTAATTAAACTGATATCGTAAAAATATTAAAATCTATACTAAATTTATCCCCGGCAACGAGTCGATTAACAATGCAGGAGGAGGTCAATCAAACCTCAATGCAAGACTTTGTAAACATGATGGCAAAAGCTATGCAGAATAGGGCCCCAGCCGTAGAAAATCCGCTAAGAAATCAATTAACGAATTTTAAAGACTTCAAGGTGGCAGGACCACCAAAGTTTAAGGGAATGTTGGGTAAAATATATATACGCACAACACGCAAGTATACGTGGTCAACAAGTAATATAATAGTGAGTAGAGTATCATTCCCACAGAGACAATTTAGTAAGAAATTTAACCTTACAATTATTAATTTCCTATTAATCCTAATTTTATTAAACTATCCAATTTAATGATTAAAATTATAGAAACTAAATTATTAATAAATATACTATTACAAAACAATCACAAATATCAAAACTGAAATTTCAAACAATTAATGGAGAATTAGACTTATGATTTCACCCTAAGCTTCACTCTAATTTCTACACCTTTATTCCAATTCAACTCACTATCCTAGTTTATTAATCAAGAACACGAATGTAGTACTAGCCACCTCTCGTTGCACTAATACCGTATTAACTTAAATCCATAAAATAGATTGAAACAAGTTAAACACCTTAATCAACTAACTCATTATATCTCTATGTGAATTATAATTAAAGAAGGTTTAAGGTTAAGTTCCCTATCCGATTACATGCGATGTCAAGCATATCTCTACCTTAACATTCATCAAGATTCTGTTATTCACAAAAGTCATGAACACATGTTATATTAACTAAGTCTAGATTCGAATATCCTCTCTCGATTCCATACAAATCCAAAAAGAATTGTTGATCAGGCAATTCATAAATTCATGCTCAAATTAATATAGATAAACTGGAAATTAGTTTATTGAATTAAAAATCAAAGTTATAAAACCATCGTTTCACTTAAGGATCCATCATAAGCCTAACAAGTGAATTAGTTCATCATGAATGAAATAATAACTGAATAATTCAAAGATAACATCCGTTCAATTACAAATATAAGACTACGAAGAGGAATAATGAAAAACACCCTTCATGTAGCCTAAATCTGCAATGGACACGAAAATCTCTTCAAAGTCTCTCCCTCCAAAGCTTGCTATGAAAATCTGGAATTGATATCTGTAATATGCTTTGTGTGTTCTAATTTGTTGTTAGTTGAGCAATAGATATCCCCACAACAAGTCCTAGCCGAAATCCCATGTTAATTAGAGTCCATTTGCTATCCCAAGTCCTCAAATCCAACTTCCAGCAGAGTTTAATATACAACAGACATATGACGCCCCCAAAATAGGTACAGATCACCCATCTTGAGTCACCAAATACATGGTATAAAATTCAAATACAACTTAATTATACAACAGTCGTGTAAAATACGACAAAACATATGCTGTGAGTTTTAATACAAATATTGTCATCTAGACAATATCCACACTCAATTGAGTCCTCATTACATTTATTATCACACTATTTAACAGAATAGTGAGGTCTACTAATGCTATTATCTGGACCGTCACTCCGTTCCCCGACTAGTCCCTGCTACGTTCTCATTTCCTGAAGAGAACAATGAAAGTAAAAGGGTGGCTCAACTAGCCCAGTAAAAAATATTATGACTAAGATAATACAGAATAAATTATCGTTAGCCTTCAACAGTGTTAAACTGATACAATATAACAAACATCAAGCTTAACTGCAGCGGAATAAGCAATCCATTAAAAGAGTCAAGTAGAGAATAAAATCTACTATCTTTTATGATTTAAAAGGTTTTTTCATCACTTTTATCGCTGGGACTCAGCTTCATAAATAATCCACATCCTCCCTGCACTACGACCAATGATATTCATTAGTATCACAACCACAAATTATCCATGCACTACGGGCCAAGGATATTCGTGTATTCATCAATGATCATGATCATGCCAACAACCGTCCATCAATGTACTACAGGCCAATGAGGACTTTTACCACATCATTTATAACATTACGGTCATGATTACACCGAATAATCCCTGGTCATAATCATACCAAGTCCATCTATGCACTACAGGCCACAGATGACTTTCATAACAATATAAACATGAGGATGATGACAATGATATAAGAATTCAATAAAACAAGTTCAAGAATTAATTTATCCAGGAACTAATAACGTCCAAATTGTCAACATGATACTTCTTTATAGAGTAAAATTCAAGAATGTTTAGAAAAATATTTCCATTAAAAAGATACTGGATGAAGCGCAAATATCAAGGATATTCCACTAATTTCATGGAGTATAGAAGTCAAAACTTTAACCAACTGAGTATAATAAAGAATAGAATAACAAAAGAAATCACCATGTATGCGATAGACCGCACAGACAGGTTATTCCAACAGAATAATAAATAACGGAACTAGGTCATGCGTAAACGCACAGACAGGATGTTCCAACAGAATAATAAATAACGGAACCAGGTCAGGCGAAATTCGCAATGACAGGATGTTCCAACAGAATAATAAAGAATGGAATAATAGAAGAATTTCACCATGTATGCGGTACTTTTCATAGACAGGTTATTCCAACATAATGATAAAGAATGGAATAACAGAAGAATTTTACCAAGTATAGGGTAGATCGCGTATACAGGTTATTCCAACAGAATAATAAAGAATGGAATAACAGAAGTTCTCTTCATAAATACAAAAGAAATAATACCCATTACCTTAGAAGAAACTGGATATATGAAAAGAGAGGTAGTAGACTTCTCTTCTTATTTCTCTCTACAATTTTCTCTCTCTAGAGTTTCAGTGAATTCGTAAGAAATAATGAAGAATGAGCTTCTATTTATAGGAGAATGGAGAGGCACTGTGTAAGGATTTCTTCACGGATGCATTAGTTATTTCATTCACGTATTCATTGATTCATTAATCAAACAAAATAACAATAATATATATATATATATATATATATATATATATATATATATATATATATATTATACTAATTACCCTTCATATACATTACCTTCCCCCCACCCCATTTTCCTTTCATCCAATTCTTCCACACGTGGGCCCCACATGTGGGCCCCATTTTTATTATAAAGAATAATTTTTCTACCGATTATTTTGAAAATGGGTAAATGGGAGTCCAAATAATATGCCAATACATACTATAAATACTATAAACATCACCTCAATATTTTTAACAATATTTATCATCATTATTATAATTCACAATATTAATAGACCAGGTCGTTCCCAGGAAAGAGGAGCTTTCCGATAATGATTTCTCTCTATTGGCGAGCAATTAGGTGACCAAACCTCTCATTGACAGAACTTCTAGACATCGTTAATATTGCAAATAATAATATTAATAACTTTGTCTTCTCAATTTTTGATTTAATAATATATAAAATATCGACAATAATTGAATCAAATAGCGTGAGATACTATGCAGCAATTACTGTAGCAATAATTGAATAAAATTGAGTGACTTCTCACATAAGCATCAATAATCAATACCGTGTGCTACTATGCAACCACGCGTATTACTGTACTTTTAACACCGGGTGTTTCAACAGTTAACGGTAAAACTTCCGCCGTTATTTTCATAAAAATATTTTTATCGTTTTCTCAATCCGATAATAATTTCGTTGTGGGGGTCCACCAATGATTGTACCGTCGTACGAATATTCCCTGTTAAAACGAATATTCCTGACCAATCGAATATAATATAACAACTTGCGTACTTTGCAAAATTTATAAATATTACCCACAACTATAACATTATATCAAATTCATTCCATAATATTATAAATGATATTTATAGAAAAATCATCTTTATTAAAAAAAATCGGGGTCTTACAACCTCCCCTTCTTATGAAATTTTGCCCTCAAAATTAGGGTACGTACCTGGTATGTCGAAGAGGTAAGGATACCTTGATTTCATTTCAAATTCTAACTCCCAGGTCATTTCGTCAACATCGTGGTTTCTCCACAAAACTTTAACTTAAGGTATAACCTTGGAGCGTAGAATATGTTCCTTCTTATCCAAGATTTGAACAGGAATATCTTCATACGTTAAATCATCTGCTATTTCATCCGGTTTTAACTCAATAATGTGATTCGGGTCTTCCACATATTTACATAACATGGATATATGAAAAAAGTTATGAACACGAGACATACTTGGCGGTAAAGCGAGTTTATAGGCCACAGTTCCTACTCGATCGAGGATTAAAAATGGGCCAATGAATCGAGGATTGAGCTTTTCTCTCTTTCTAAAGCTCATAACTCCTTTCCATAGAGCAACACGTAACAGCACATGATCTCCAATATCGAATTCCACGTCCTTTCGATGAAGATCAGCATAACTCTTTTGTCGATCTTGTGAGGTTTTTATACGGTGCCGGATCATTTGAATCTTTTCTGTAGTCATACATACTAATTCCGGTCCCAACAACGTTGCTTCACCCACCTCATTCCAGCATACTGGAGAACGGCAATTTTTTCCATACAACGCTTCAAATGGAGCCATGCCAATACTTGTTTGATAATTGTTGTTGTAGGAAAACTCTACCAATGGTAAGAACTTGTCCCAACTTCCCTTAAAGTCAAGGACACAGAGTCTTAATAAATCTTCAAGAGTTTGAATAGTCCTCTCTGATTGATAGTCCGTCTAAGGATGATATGCCGAACTAAATCATAAATTCGTGCCCATAGCTTTTTGCAAACTAACCCAAAATCGTGAAGTGAATCTTGGGTCTCGATCAGAAACTATGGATACTGGCATACCATGTAATCTTACAACCTCTTTTATGTACATACGAGCAAGACATTCAAGTGTATAAGTATCTCGTATAGGTAAGAAATGAGTAGACTTGGTCAATATATCAACAATGACCCAAATTGCATCTATGCCTTGAGAAACCTTAGGAAGACCAGTAACGAAATCTATGGTAATGTGCTCCCACTTCCATTCTGGAATTTCAAGTGGTTGCAATGGACCTTTTGGTACTTGATTCTCTGCCTTGACTCATTGACAAGTTAAACACCTTGAGATAAACAGCGCTATCTCTCTTTTCATATTGCCCCACCAAAATGTATGTCAAAGATCATGATACATTTTGGTACTCCCAAGATGGATTGCAAATAGTGTGTTGTGCACTTCCATCATGATTTTATACTTTAACCCAGGATCGTGAGGAACACAAATTCTGGAGTTGACTCCAAGTATTCCTTCTTCATCGATTCTTGCTTCCGGCATAACACCTTCTTGTATTTTCTTCCTCATATGCATCAGCTCCAGGTCTGTAGCTTGAGCAGCTTTAACTTTATCAATTAAAGTCGGTTGTACTTGTATATTTTCCATCATCACGTGGGTCCCTGGAGTCTTTATCTCTATCTCCATCCTTTGCAAGTCATACAAAATGGGCCTTTGCGTTGATAATATCGCACTCGTACCCGCATATGATCTTCAACTCAATGCATCAGCTACCACGTTCGCTTTTCCAGGATGGTATTGGATGGTATGATCATAATCTTTCAACAGTTCAAGCCAACGTCGCAGTCGCATGTTGAGTTCCTTTTGAGTGAAGAAATATTTGAGGCTTTTATGATCCGTAAAGATCTCCACTTTCTCCCCATACAAGTAATGCCTCCAAATTTTAAGTGCGAAGACAACAGCTGCCAACTCTAGATCATGAGTAGGATAATTCCTCTCATATTCTTTGAGTTGTCGAGAGGCATAGGCTATGACTTTCCCATGTTGCATGAGAACACATCCTAACCCTTTGTCTGAAGCATCACTGTAGATGACAAATCCCTCCGACCCAGATGGTATTATCAGAACAGGTGCTGAAATGAGTCTTCTCTTGAGTTCTTGAAAACTCTTCTCACATTCCTCGTTCCAACTAAATTTTGTATCTTTCCGAGTCAACTGAGTTAAGGGAGTAGCGATTTGAGAAAACCCTTCTACGAATCTCCGATAATAACCAACTAAGCCGAGAAAGCTACGTACTTCGGTCACTGATTTTGCTTGCACCCAGCTTTGAATAGCTTCAATCTTTGCTGGGTCAACAGATATTCCATGACTTGATACCACGTGCCCAAGGAATGCTACTTCCTCAGGCTAGAACTCGTATTTCTTTAACTTGGCATAAAGGTTATATTCACGAAGCTTTTGGAGTATCAGCCTCAAGTGTTGCTCATGATCTTCACAACTTTTGAAATAAATAAGGATGTCATCAATAAAGACGACCACGAAGTGATCCAAATATTCCTTGAATACTCGGTTCATCATATCCATGAAGGCAGCAGGAGCATTAGTCCATCCAAAAGACATGACTAGGAATTCATAATGCCCGTACCGAGTTCTGAAAGCCATTTTTGGAATGTCATCGGTTCTAATCTTAAATTGGTGATATCCGTAACGAAGATCAATCTTTGAAAAGAATTTGGCGCCTTGCAACTAGTCAAACAGGTCATCAATACGTGGCAATGGGTACCTATTTTTTGATGGCGACATGATTCAATTCCCGATAATCAATACAAAGTCGCATACTCCCATCTTTCTTCTTCACGAATAGAACAGGAGCACCCCAAAGAAAAGTACTAGGACAAATAAAGCCAATGTCTAACAATTCCTGCAGTTGGGTCTTTAACTCTTGAAGTTCAGTAGGAGCCATTCGATATGGGGCTTTGGAAATGGGTTTTGTACCGGTTTCAAGGTCGATACAAAATTCAATTTTACGCTATGGGGGTAGGTCATAAAGTTCTTCGGGGAATACATCAGGAAATTTATTAACAATAGAAATATCTTTCAAAACTGATGTATTTTTGTTTAGATCCGTGACATGAGCTAAGAAAGCTTGACATCCATTTTTTAATAAACGAATAGCTTTATGGCTTGAGATGACAGTGCTTGATTTTAATGGTTTGGTTGCTTGAATTTGCATAATAGGTTGTTTAGGAATATGAAAGCTAACAACCTTACGAAAACAATTAATTTTTGCATGATGAGTAGTTAACCGATCAATCCCTAGAATCACGTCAAATGCAAGTATTTTCAATGAAATAAGATCGACAGGTAATGTGAGGGGACCGATTTAAACCAAACAAGACTTATAAACAGTGGATGTAATGAAGGTTTCTCCCAATGGAGTTTTAATAGATAAGTCAAAGTCTAATTTCTCCGGAGTCAAATTTAAACGTTGAGCGCAAGCAGGAGAAATAAAAGAATGGATAGAACCGGTATCAAATAAGGTACAAACTTTGCTAGAGTTTATGATAAGCTTACCCGTGATGACTTTGTTCGGGTTTCTTGCTTTCTGGGAGGTCACGACAAATGCTCTCCCTTGAACTACCGGCTTTGTCTTTTCTGGAACGACTTTTGGTGCCTCCATCCCAGCTGAACTTCCCTTCCCTGAACGACAAAATCGGGCTAGGTGTCCTTCTCTTCCACAATTATAACATGTTTTGGATGGCATCACGCAGTTTGGACTGATGTGTCCCTCCCTTCCATATTTAAAGCATATGATAGGTGGTCGTTCTCCTTCCTTAACAACGGGTGCTGGTGCTGACGTCTTTCCATCATTGTTGAATCTCTTCTTGAAATGTCCATTCTTATTGTTTTGGCTGTGATTAACACCGAAGTGGTTACCATTTCTGGCATGTTAATTCCCTCCACGCTTATTGTCACCGCTTCGATGACTGCTATCACTAGTATTATCATTTTGTCGGTTGCTCTCTTTTGGTTGGGTTGACTCATTATCGCGCTCCAATAACTGAGCCCTATTAACAACATCTAAATACAAGCAAAGTTTATGAGAAATGAGGTATTGACGTATCTCGGTTTTCAAACCTCTTAGAAACATTCACGTCATTCTCTCCTCATTATCAACCAAATGGGACGCAAACCGGGACAACTCGGTAAACTTGGCTTCGTACTGCGACATAGTCATGTTATTTTATTTCAGTTTAATGAACTCTACCTCTTTCATGTGACGAATACTTTCGAGAAAGTACTTGTCGTTGAACAGTTCTTGGAACTTCTCCAAAGACATCTTCAGTGCGGCAGGTTGAGTATGCTTTACAGATTCTCACCGGTAATCTGTCTCTGTCGGCAACATGAAGGTGTCAAAGGGAACCTTTTGCTCCTCGGAGCATCCCAAGACATCAAATATCTTGTTGATCTGCTTTATCCATGTCTCTGCCTTAAGTGGTTTTGGCTCTCCAAAAAACTCTGGTGGTCCTAGCTCCTTGAACTGCTTAGCAGTGACCGTCCGAGAGTTGCCAGTGTTTCTACCTACATTTCGGATATGAGTCTCTCTTACCTGATGCTGCATGAATTGCAGAAAGCCTCTGAACATTCCATCATTCATCATTTGTTCAGTGTTGTTGTTTGCATGAGGATTGTTGCCTTCTTGATGCACATTATCCTGATTATTGATCTGTGGAGACTCAACAGACTCCTGTGCTCCATTGCTAATCTCAACATTCTCGGATGTCATTTTCAAATACTTCCACAAAACAAGGGTTAATTAACATATCACATATTATCCATATACTCTGACCGACCAATTAAATTCCAAATAAACTTAGGTAGGTCATACTAGCGAAGGAATTCCCCATCTCTCCCCTCCTAGTTCTTGTCTCACATCTTAGCCAGGGATCATATCCCTAAGCTTTGATACCAACTGTGACGCCCCCAAAATAGGTATACATCATCCATCTTAAGTCGCCAAATACATGGTACAAAATTCAAACACAACTTAATTATACAACAGTCGTGTAAAATACGACAAAACATATGCTGTGAGTTTTAATACAAATATTGTCATCTAGACAATATCCACACTCAATTGAGTCCTCATTACATTTATTATTAGACTATTTAATAGAATAATGAGTACTATTAATGCTATTATCTGGACCGTCACTCCATTCCCCGACTAGTCCCTGCTACATTCTCATTTCTTGAAGAGAACAATGAAAGTAAAAGGGTGAGCTCAACTAGCCCAGTAAGAAATATTATGACTAAGATAATTCAGAATAAATTATCGTTAACCTTCAACAGTGTTAAACTGATACAATATAACAAACATTAAGTTTAACTGCAGCGGAATAAACAATCCATTAAAAGAGTCAAGTAGAGAATAAAATCTACTATCTTTTATGATTTAAATGGATTTTTCATCACTTTTACCGATGGGACTTAACTTAATAAATAATCCACATCATCTCTGCACTACGGCCAAGGATATTCATTAGTATCACAACCACAAATTATCCATGCACTACGGGCCAAGGATATTCGTGTATTCATCAATGGTCATGATCATGCCAACAACTGTCCATCAATGCACTACGGCCAATGAGGACTTTTACCACATCATTTGTAACATTACGGTCATGATTATATCGATAAATCCCTGGTCATAATCATACCAAGTCCATCTATGCACTACAGGCCACAGATGACTTTCAACATAATATAAATATGAGGATGATGACAATAATATAAGAATTCAATAAAACAAGTTTAAGAATTAATTTATCCAGGAACTAATAACATCCAAATTGTCAACATGATACTTCTTTGTAGAATAAAATTCAAAAATTCTCAGAAGAATATTTCCATGAAAATATACTTGATGAAGCGCAAATATCAAGGATATTCCACTAATTTCATGGAGTATAGAAGTCAAAACTTTAACCAAATGAGTATAATAAAAAATAGAATAACAAAAGAAATCACCATGTATGCGATAGACCGCACAGACAGGTTATTCCAACAGAATAATAAATAACGAAACCAAGTCATGCGTAAACGCACAGACAGGATGCTCTAAGAGAATAATAAATAACGGAACCAGGTCATGCGTAAACGCACAGACATGATGTTCCAATAGAATAATAAATAATGGAACCAGGTCAGGCAAAATTCTCACCGGCAGGATGTTCCAATAGAATAATAAAGAATGGAATAACAGAAGAATTTCACCATGTATGCGGTACTTTGCATAGACAGGTTATTCCAACATAATGATAAAGAATGGAATTACAGAAGAATTTTACCAAGTATAGGGTAGACCGCGTATACATGTTATTCCAACAGAATAATAAAGAATGGAATAATTGAACAAAACTGAGTGACTTCTCATCTAAGCATCAATAATCAATACCGTGTGGTACTATGCAACCACGCATATTACTGTACTTTTAACACCGGGTGTTTCAACAGTTAATGGTAAAACTTTCGCCGTTATATTTATAAAACTATTTTTGTCATTTTTTCAATCTAACAATAATTCCGTTGTGGGATCCACCAATGATTATGTCGTCGTACGAATATTCACTGTTAAAACAAATATTCCTGACCAATCGAATATAATATAATAACTTGCGTACTTTGTAAAATTTATAAATATTACCCACAACTATAACATTATATCAAATTTATTCCATAATATTTAAAAATGATATTTATAGAAAAATCATCTTTATTAAAAAAAAAATTGGGGTCTTACAAGAACACTCAGCAGTCGTGACCCCCCGCCCTGGCGGGGGTATATGCCTAAATAAGGCCTGCCCCGGCGGGCATCCATTCTTTAAACTGATATTGAAGACTCTCCGCCCCAGTGGGGGTACATAGGCAAAAAGGGCCCGCCCCGACGGGCATAGCTTCTACAGACTGGCTTGGCTGGTTTTTCATACTTGCAACTATAATGCTCCAAATGCTTCCTTTTTTCAGTCATTCACCACACCACCCATCCTACATACAAAATAACACAAAACAAGTGAAAAGTAAACATGAACAAAAATAAATAACAACAATAAAGCTTGAAATGAACGTCAATTCATGGATATGAAATCCACTTATCAGGGAACAATAGATCCAATAGAAGTTCATACATGGATAAAAGAGATAGAGGAAGCATTCGTTATCGCTAGAGTAGCAGAGGAGAAAAAGACCGTTTTTGCTACCTATTTGATGAAGGGGGAGGCGAACTACTCGTGAGAGACAAACCAGAATAGAGCAGGAACAGCGGTGGTGACATGGAAAAGGTTCAAAGAATTGTTTAACGTGAATTACTTCTCACCAAGTATGCAAGCAAGGATGGAGGTTCAATTCCTAGAGCTGAAACAGGAAAACATGACAGTTTCAGAATATGTCGCCAGATTCAACAAATTAGCTAGATTCGCTCCTCATCAGGTGGACACAGAGGCACAAAAGGCACGAAGGTTTAATAACGGGCTGAAGGCATCAATATTTATCAAGGTAGCAGTGCTACAAATTAATACATTTTCGTCTCTGTTAAAAAAAGCAATCATCGCTGTGGGAGACAGTGAAGCCGTATCGATTTATCACCAGAAAAAGAAGAAAAAGACGAATGAAGGAGGTAGTAGTGGAGGGAGTAACTCCAACAAGTGTAAATGGAGCGATAACACCCAATCAAAAAACAAATCATGAGAATGTAGTAAGAAAGGTTAGCCGTGCGCAATTTATGGGAAGAATCATCCGAGAGTCTACCTGAAGGGCAAAGGAATGTGCTTTAACTGTGGCCAAGAGGGACATATCTCTCCCAATTGTCCCAGTCCAAAAAAGATACAAGATTGTTATTTATGTGGATCGTCAAACCATCAAATCTGTAACTGTCCAAAGAAGAATGTAGAGAAGGGAAGCAACAACAAAGGAAACAATAGTGGGACTCTAACGACCAATGGACCAACTCAACCAGCAAGAGCAACAACACGCACGCTTAACATGATGGTCCAGGATGCAGTCGCTTCGAATGGAGTAGTGCTAGGTAAAATTTCAATTAGTAATATAATTACGCACGTCTTATTTAATAGATATCACTAGGAGGTGTTGTTCCTATGCGGATTCGAGTCATAGGTTGGTATCATATGATGATATCACATGTTAGTATTGCATAAATAAAACTGAAGGAATTGATGATACAACTTTATAAATTATTAGGAAAACATGTATATTGAGTGGTCTATGGTAACCCTTTGAGGTTCCAAATTAGAATAAGAGAAAGCACATGTTGCTTAATAAATAAAAGGAATATTATTGTGAGTAAGATGTTATTACCTAAATATAACAGGTAATTATGAGCTATGGAAAGTCAAATGAGACTTGAGTTTAGTAGAGAATTTTCTGCCCTGAATAAGATGGGAAGGAGTAAATGTAAGAAGAAACAAAGTAATACCTATATTAGGGTAATAAATTTGGATATATAAATAGAGGTCTAAGGATAGACATAATTTGAATGTAAGGTAAAGGTGATTCTGGGGACGGAATCCTTATAAGGAGGGGAGAATGTAAGGACAAAGAACTTTATATGATTATATATTTAAATTTTTTTACGAATAAATTTTTTTTAGTTTATAAGTGAATATGTGTTATGAGATATAAATTAAACAAGATAATTAGTTTTGTTATTTCAAATTAACTAAGATCAATACTTAATCAAGTTGATTAAGGAAGAGTAAGATAAGTTATATATGTTGAAACATTAACATAGCTAGAGTGTTAGCCTTGAATGTTAAATAGAAATATTTATAATCTTTAAATGATTAATTAGTATGACTATTATATAGTGAATAAATATGTGAGGACTGTGTGGAAATGTGTATGGCTAAATAAACATATACACTATTGTTATGGATATATAAATTTATAGATTTCCTTAAAAATGAAAGCTTCATAACCTAATTATACATTAGGTGAGATAATTAAATAACCTAAGGGTTATGTTCATAAGGAAAAGTTAGTATTTAATATGTATACTAACTTAAGTGGGTAATTTTGTTATTTCAAGTGAGTGATAATTTTAAACCTAATTAGGTTATGAACTAAAGTCAAATGTATAAGTAATTAAATTCCATAAGATTGGGAATGAAAATCATAAATAAACAATTAGGGTAACATCTATTAAAATTGTTAAACTATGTTTATTACATAGCCCAAAACAATTAAAAGAGAAGCCCAAAAGAAATAAAATGCAAGCCCACACTTAGCCCACTTAATTAAGGGTATTTTAGACCTTTGATTAATATAATTTGTGCATTAAAATAAAAAAATGGATGGGTTATTGGGCATATAGGACCAGCCATATTAGGCCTTTTAAGTAAAAGAAATTAAGTTAATCAAGTCCCAAAATTTGAAACTCTTACACACAAGGGCAAGTGTGTCATGCCACCATAGGTGGAAAATCTAATTAGTAACCTTAATGGCATGATTAGGCATGGTTAGGCATGATTAGGAAGGGATAAGTCTAACTCTTTTGTCCAAGGGGCAAAAGAAACATAGGGGATGTTAGCATCCCATTTCATTTCACTAACATCTTCGTTTCATTTTCATTCTCCACCATTCTTCTTCTTCTATTTTTCTCTCAACTAGCAAGAACACAAAGAGAGTAAAAGAGAGAAGTGAGGATCAGATTCTAGAGGGGAAGAAGAGTATATTGTTCATGCATCCCAAGTTTCTAACCTACTTTGGAAAGAGAAGGAGAGCATCCCACAAGACAAGGTAAGAAATCAAACCCTAGTTTCTATGTTTTGTATGTTCTATTTGATTTTGTGAGAGATTCATGGAAATGCAAGTTCCAATAGGCTAGAGTCTTATATGAATGTGAAGTCTTGAGTAAAATATGTTTAACATGTCCATCTATATAGTTTATGCTGGAAAATTTTGAAAGAAAGGAAGCTATAGTAGTTTTTAGAAAAAAAACCTAATTTAAAGGGGTGATCAATGGTTTTCATTTTGAAATCTACAAATGGTTTTTGTGATTTTGTTTCTTAGTATGCTAGAACTATGAGTTAAGAGAAAACCCCCTTTGGAATCATGTAAAAATGTTAAAAAAAAATGAGTGAGATATGGATTTATTACTAAAACACCTCAACTAAAGAACTCACGTGCAAGAGTCTGGACCAATTTTCGGGACGAAAACAGATCCAAATTTGATGTTTGATGAATGAAAGCTATATTTTAGGAAGATACGAATCCAACGAGTCTAATTGAACCCAAATCGGAGTTATAGATTTCATTTTATTCAAGTTTTACTGAAGAACCCCAAATATGGAAAAAAATCAAAAATCCTAAAAAGCTACTGTCGGTTTAACGGGAACCAAACCGACTGAAAATTTTCGGTGGTCGGTTCGGCCTTTTTTCAGCCGGTTCCGGTTGTGGTTCTTGCACCCAAATATTTCTAAAATTCTGAAGCATATTAAGATATTTAATCCAAAAATATTCTGGGCAGTTAGCTAATTATTAAGTAATTAGTGGTTTAAACCCATTTAAATCACTTTAAAACTTACTAATTTATAATTTTTAATGTAATTATTGGATTATTAAACTAATTACATGAAATTTGAATGTAATTACCTATTTAATTATTAACCATTGATTAATATTAAATAATGATTAAAGAATGCTTAAGTAAGATTATTTAAGAATGTAATTACTTACTTACATTGACATAAAATCTGCAAAGTATTTATTTATTATTTAGTTAATATTAAATAATAAATAAGAATAAATGATAATTAATTATTCTTAAGTTAATGAAAAAAGAATAATTAAAAACTTATGAAGTAAATTAATTATTTATTATTCAAGGATAAATAATTAATTAAATAATAAATAAGAACAAATGATAATTAATTATTCTTAAGTTAATAAGAAAGAATAATTAAAGATTTATGAAGTAAATTAATTATTTATTATTCAAGGATAAATAATAAATTAATTATTAATTGTTCATGTATTAATAGTAATTAATAATTTAGGACTAATAAATCAATTATTTATTATTCAAGGATAAATGATTAATTAATTATTACTTCATTAATATTAAATAATAACTAAAGACAAATAATGTTAATTATTCAATATTTAATTAATACTAAATAATAAGTTGATGTAACTAGTTATTATTTATTTAATAATAACTACATGAAATAAATTAATTACTATTTAACTAATATTAAATGGTAATTAAATGAAGATTGACTTAATAAATTGAGATAATTTAAAGGAATAATTAATTATACAATTATAATAAACTCGTTAAACATGCAAGTTTCCTAACTCAAACTCAAGTTATTATTTTTCAAGCATGTTAGTGAATAATTATTGTTGATTATTCCACGTCTATGATATTTATTGATATTCGCATATTGTGGAAGTTGTTATTAAAATGCAAGTTCCCAAACTCGAACTCGAGTTATTATTTTTCAAGCATAGTGATGTATAATTATTGTTGATTATTCCACATCTAAGATTGTTATTGAATATTTGCATTTATTGCAAGTTTCCTAACTTAAACTCGAGTTATTATTTTTCAAGCATGTTAGTGGATAATTATTGTTGATTATTTGACATCTATGATATTTATTGATATTCGCATATTGTGCAAGTTGTTATTAATATGCAAGTTCTCTAGCTCAAACTCGAGTTATTATTTTTTAGCATGTTAGTGAATAATTATTGTTAGTTATTCACATCTGTAATGATTATTATTATTCGCACATAGTGTAATTGATTGTTGTTCTATTATTGGAACTATTTACGAGTCATGTCTCAGCTATTTGTTTTGGCTAGACTAATATTTGTTAAAGCATGAAACGTTCTATTTATTGTGAACTAATTTATTGTTGGAAGATCTATGTCAGTGATTTCGGCTAGATCAATATTGATATTATATGTTGAAATCATAGTATTTCTTTGAAAATAATATAAATCATGGTGTTGTGGTACGGACTCATGATGTAAGACTGAGAAGAACAACCCTTATATATGGGGGAACTTTATTGTCGTAAAACGACCCTTGTGCGCTATGTTGAGTATTATGCATAATATAGGGTACAATGGAGTTGATCACTTCATGTACTTGCAGAAGAGTAAAATTAGTTTTTATAACTAACTTATATTCTTGAGGTAATTTAACTTTAATTACTGATGATTCCTTGAGTAGTTCTTGATCCATTTGTGATCACTCATCATGAAATATTGGAATATCCCACTTTGTTGAATATTGTTGTAGTATTGATAATTCTTCTTAATCAATTGAATATATTGAACCTCGGATAGAATTTTACTCTTTCATCCTTGGAATGTTATTCAGTATGAAACTAAAGAAAATTCTTGTTATTGAAAATGATTTATCATTCAGCTATTTCGAAATCATTCGAATATTGTTAAAATTATAGAAAGTTAAATTCTTTTATATCTTTTATTGTACGCTTTAACTTGCAGAGCAAACTCGTTTATCACCCTTAATTAAATAAAATAATTCAGCTAAAGTCGAGATAGTAGAAGGTTTTAATAAGGATAAAGGCAAAATGAAGGCGACCGAGTAGTATCACGTTGTTAAATGATTATTATATTATAATTTTGTTTTAAGTCTTTTTTATTAATAAAAATGAAAGATTAAGGTTAGTTAAACTGGGATAACGATGGTGTAATTATGTAAACCTTTGGTAATATTACAGGTGTGTTTAAGTTAAGGTAAAGAAAACCTTGGGATTATGTTATGAAACTATATTATAATGAACAATGTATGTTTATTATTCCGTAATAGTTTATAGAATGCTTATGATGATGATGGATCGTGAGTGTGACGCCCTAAAAATAGATATACATCATCCATCTTGAGTCACCAAATACATGGTACAAAATTCAAATACAACTTAATTATACAATAGTCGTGTAAAATACGACAAAACATATGCTGTGAGTTTTAATACAAATATTGTCATCTAGAAAATATCCACACTCAATTGAGTCCTCATTACATTTATTATCACTCTATTTAACAGAATAGTGAGGAATACTAATGTTATTATCTGAACCGTCACTCCGTTCCCCGCCTAGTCCCTGCTACGTTCTCATTTCCTGAAGAGAACAATGAAAGTAAAAGGGTGAGCTCAACTAGCTCAGTAAGAAATATTATGACTAAGATAATGTAGAATAAATTATCATGAGCCTTAAACAATGTTAAACTGATAAAATATAACAAACAACAAGTTTAACTGCAGCAGAACAAGCAATCCATTAAAACAGTCAAGTAGAGAATAAAATCTACTATCTTTTATGATTTAAAAGGTTTTTCATCACTTTTATCGCTGGGACTCAGCTTAATAAATAATCCACATCATCCCTGCACTACGGCCAAGGATATTCATTAGTATCACAACCACAAATTATTCATGCACTACGGGCCAAGGATATTCGTGTATTCATCAAAGGTCATGATCATGCCAACAACTGTCCATCAATGCACTACGGCCAATGAGGACTTTTATCACATCATTTGTAACATTACGGTCATGATTATACCGATAAATCCCTGGTCATAATCATACCAAGTCCATCTATGCACTACAAACAACAGATGACTTTCAACATAATATAAACATGAGGATGATGACAATGATATAAGAATTCAATAAAACAAGTTCAAGAATTAATTTATCCAGGAACTAATAACGTCCAAATTGTCAACATGATACTTCTTTGTAGAGTAAAATTCAAGAATGCTCAGAAGAATATTTTCATGATAAGATATTGGATGAAACGCAAATATCAAGGATATTCCACTAATTTCATGGAGTATAGAACTCAAAATTTTAAACAACCGTGTATAATAAAGAATGGAATAACAAAAGAAATCACCAGACATGCGATAGACCGCACTGACAGGTTATTCCAACAGAATAATAAACAACGAAACCAGGTCATGCGTAAACGCACAGATAGGATATTCCAACAGAATAATAAATAACGAAACCAGGTCAGGAATGACCCAAATTGGCCAATCTATCAACAATGACCCAAATTGCTTTTATTCCTTGAGAAACCCTAGGAAGACCAGCAACGAAATCAATGGTAATGTGCTCCCACTTCCATTCTAGAATTTCAAGTGGTTGCAATGGACCTTTTGGTACTAGATGCTTTGCCTTGACTCATTGACAAGTTAAACACCTTGAGATAAACAGCGCTATCTCTCTCTTCATATTGCCCCACCAAAATGTATGTCAAAGATCATTATAAATTTTAGTACTCCCAGGATGGATTACAAATAGTGTGTTATGCGCTTCCATCATGATTTTATACTTTAACTCAGGATCGTTAGGAACACAAAGTCTGGAGTTGACTCGAAGTATTCCTTCTTCATCGATTCTTGCTTCCGGCATAACACTTTCTTGTACTTTCTTCCTCATATGCATCAGCTCCAGGTCTGTAGCTTGAGCAACTTTAATATTATCGATTAAAGTCGGTTCTACTCGTATATTTTCCATCATCACGTGGGTCCCTGAAGTCTTTATCTCTATATCCATCCTTTATAAGTCATACAAAATGGGCCTCTACGTCGACAGTGTCGCACTCGTACCCGCATATGATCTTCTACTCAATGCGTCAGCTACCACGTTTGCTTTTCCAGAATGGTATTGGATGGTATGATCATAATCTTTCAACAGTTCGAGCCAACGTCGCTGTCGCATGTTGAGTTCCTTTTTAGTGAAGAAATATTTGAGGCTTTTATGATCCGTAAAGATCTCCACTTTCTCCACATACAAGTAATGCCTTCAAATTTTAAGTCCGAAGACAACAGCTACCAACTCTAGATCATGAGTATGATAATTCCTCTCATATTCTTTGAGTTATCGAGAGGCATAGGCTATGACTTTCCCATGTTGCATGAGAACACATCCTAAACCTTTGCGTGAAGCATCACTGTAGATGAAAAATCCCTCCGAGCCAGATGGTATTGTCAGAACAGGTGCTGAAACGAGTCTCCTCTTGAGTTCTTGAAAACTCTTTTCACATTCCTCGTTCCAACCGAATTTTGTATTTTTCTGAGTCAGCTGAGTTAAGGGAGTAGCGATTCGAGAAAACCCTTCTACAAATCTCTGATAATAACCAGCTAAGCCGAGAAAGCTATGTACTTCGGTCACTAATTTAGGTTGCTCCCAGCTTTGAATAGCTTCAATCTTTGCTGGGTCAACAGATATTCCATGACTTAATACTACGTGCCCAAGGAATGATACTTCCTCAAGCCAGAACTCGCATTTCTTTAACTTGGCATAAATCTTATATTTACGAAGCTTTTGGAGTATCAGTCTCAAGTGTTGCTCGTGATCTTCATGACTTTTGGAATAAATAAGGATGTCATCAATAAAGACGACCACAAAGTGATCCAAATATTCCTTAAATACTCGGTTCATCATATCCATGAAGGCAGCAGGAGCATTAGTCAATCCAAAAGACATGACTAAGAATTTATAATGCTCGTACCGAGTTCTGAAAGCTGTCTTTGGAATGTCATCGGTTCTAATCTTCAATTGGTGATATCCAGAACGAAGATCAATCTTTAAAAAGAATTTGGCTCCTTGTAACTAGTCAAACAGGTCATCAATACGTGGCAATTCAACTCCCGATAATCAATACAAAGTCGTATACTCCCATCTTTCTTTTTCACGAATAGAACAGGAGCACCCCAAGGAGACGTACTAAGACGAATGAAACCGATGTCTAACAAATCCTGCAGTTGGGTCTTTAACTCCTGAAGTTCAATAGGAGCCATTCGATATGGGGCTTTGGAAATAGGTTTTGTACCAGGTTCAAGGTCGATACAAAATTCAATTTCACGCTCTGGGAGTAGGCCAGGAAGTTCTTCAGGGAATACGTCAGGAAATTCATTAACTATAGAAATATCATTCAAAACTGACTTATTTTTGTTTAGATCCGTGACATGAGATAAGAAAGCTTGACATCCATTTTTTAATAAACAAATAGCTTTATGGCTTGAGATGAAAGTGGTTGATTTTAATGGTTTGGTTGCTCGAATTCGCATAATAGGTTGGTTAAGAATATGAAAGCTAACAACCTTATAAAAACAATCAATTTTTAAATGATGAGTAGTTAACCAATCAATCCCTAGAATTACGTCAAATGCAAGTATTTTCAATGAAATAAGATCGACAGGTAATGTGATGGTACCGATTTGAACCAAACAAGACTTATAAACAGTGGATGTAATGAAGGTTTCTCCCAACAGAGTTTCCACAGATAAGTCAAAGTCTAATTTCTCCGGAGTCAAATTTAAATGTTGAGCGCAAGTAGGAGAAATAAAAGAATGGGTAGAACCGGTATCAAATAGGGTATATACTTCGTTAGAATTTATGATAAGCTTACCCGTGATGACCTCGTTCGGGTTCCTTGATTTTTGGGAGGTCACGACAAACGCTCTCCCTTGCACTACTGACTTTGACTTTTCTGGGACGTCCTTTGGTGCCTCCATCCTAGCTGAACTTGTCTTCGGTGAACGACAAAATTGGGCTAGGTGACCTTCTCTTCCATAATTATAACATTCTTTGGACGGCATCGCGCAGTTGGGATTGATGTGTCCCTCCCCTCCGCATTTAAAGCACATGATAGGTGGTCATTCTCCTTCCTTAACAACGGGTGCTGGTGCTGACGTCTTTCCATCATTGTTGAATCTCCTCTTCTTGAAATGTCCATTCTTATTGTTTTGGCCATGATTACCACCGAAGTGGTTACCATTTCTGGCATGTTGATTCCCTCCACGCTTATTGTCACCGCTTCGATGACTGTTATCACTAGTATTATCATTTTTCCGGCTGTTCTCTTGTGGTAGGGTTGACTCATTATCGCGCTCTAATAACTGAACCCTATTAACAACATCTGAATACAAACACAGTTTATGAGAGATAAGATATTGACGTATCTCGAGTTTCAAACCTCATAGAAATATTCATGTCATTCTCTCTTCATTATCAACTAAATGGCACGCAAACTGAGACAACTCGACGAACTTGGCTTCGTACTGTGATACGGTCATGTTATTTTGCTCCAGCTTGATGAACTTTACCTCTTTCATGTGACGAATACTTTCGGGAACTTCTTGGAACTTCTCCCAAGTCATCTTCAGTGCGGCAGGGTTTGTACGTTTTACAGATTCCCACCAGTAATCTACCTCTGCACACAACATGAAGGTGGCAAAGGGAACCTTTTGCTCCTTGGAGCATCCCAAGACATCAAATAACTTGCAGATCTGCTTTATCCACGTCTCCGCCTTAAGTGGTTTTGGTTCTCCAAAAAAACTCTGGTGGTCCCAGTTCCTTGAACTGCTTAACAGTGACCGTCCGAGAGTTGCCAGTGTTTCCACCTGTATTTTGGACAGGAGTCGCTCTTGCCTGATGTTGCATGAATTGCATAAAGCCTCTGAACATTCTATCATTCATCATCTGGTCAGTATTGTTGTTTGCCTGAGGATTGTCGCCTTCCTGATGCACATTATCCTTATTATTGATCAGTGGAGACTCAACGGTCTCCTGTGCTCCATTGATGTTCTCAACATTCTCGGATGCCATTTTCAAACACTGCCACAGAACAAGGGTTAATTAACATATCACATATTATCCCTTTATTCTGACCGACCAATTAAATACCAAATAAACATAGGTAGGTCATACTAGCGAAGGAATTTCCCGTCTCTCCCCTCCAAGTTCTTATCTCACATCTCAGCCAGGGATCATACCCTAAGCTTTGATACCAACTGTGACGCCCCCAAAATTGATATACATCACCCATCTTGAGTCGCCAAATACATGGTACAAAATTTAAATACAACTTAATTATACAACAGTCGTGTAAAATATGACAAAACATATGTTGTGAGTTTTAATACAAATATTGTCATTTAGACAATATCCACACTCAATTGAGTCCTCATTACATTTATTATCACTCTATTTAACAGAATAGTGAGGACTACTAATTCTATTAACTGGACCGTCACTCCGTTCCCCGACTAGTCCTTGCTACGTTCTCATTTCTTAAAGAGAACAATGAAAGTAAAAGGGTGAGCTCAACTAGCCCAGTAAGAAATATTATGACTAAGATAATGCAGACTAAATTATCATTAGCCTTCAATAATGTTAAACTGATACAATATAACAAACATCAAGTTTAACTGCAGCGGAACAAGCAATCCATTAAAAGAGTCAAGTAGAGAATAAAATCTACTATCTTTTATGATTTAAAAGGTTTTTCATCACTTTTATCGTTGGGACTCAGCTTAATAAATAATCCACATCATCCCTGCACTACGGCCAAGGATATTCATTAGTATCACAACCACAAATTATCTATGCACTACGGGCCAAGGATATTCGTGTATTCATCAATGGTCATGATCATGGCAACAACTGTCCCTCAATGCACTACGGCCAATGAGGACTTTTACCACATCATTTGTAACATTACGGTCATGATTATATCGATAAATCCCTGGTCATAATCATACCAAGTCCATCTATGCACTACAGGCCACAGATGACTTTCAACATAATATAAATATGAGGATGATGACAATAATATAAGAATTCAATAAAACAAGTTTAAGAATTAATTTATCCAGGAACTAATAACGTCCAAATTGTCAACATGATACTTCTTTGTAGAGTAAAATTCAAAAATTCTCAGAAGAATATTTCCATGAAAATATACTGGATGAAGCGCAAATATCAAGGATATTCCACTAATTTCATGGAGTATAGAAGTCAAAACTTTAACCAACTGAGTATAATAAAGAATGGAATAACAAAAAAAATCACCAGGCATGCGATAGACCGCACAGATAGGTTATTCCAACAGAATAATAAACAACGGAACCAGGTCATGCGTAAACGCACAAACAAGATATTCCAACAGAATAATAAATAACAAAACCAGGTCAGGCGAAATTCGCACCGACAGGATGTTCCAACAGAATAATAAATAACGGAACTAGGTCATGCGTTAATGCACAGACAGGATGTTCCAACAGAATAATAAATAACAGAACCAGGTCAGGCGAAATTCGCATCGACAGGATGTTCCAACAGAATAATAAAGAATGGAATAACAGAAGAATTTCACCATGTATGCGGTACTTCGCATAGACAGGTTTTTCCAACAGAATAATAAAGAATGGAATAACAGAAGAATTTCACCGTGTATGCAGTACTTCGCATAGACAGGTTATTCCAACATAATGATAAAGAATGGAATAACAGAAGTTCTCTTCATTAATACGAAAGAAATAATACCCCTTACCTTGGAAGAAATTGGATATAGAAGTGGTGAAGTAGCAGAACACTTTTCTTCTTTCTCTCTATAGGTTCTCTCTCTAGAGTTTCAGTGAATTCGTAAAAATAATGAAGGAATGATCTTCTATTTATAGAAGAATGGATTGAATAGTAACTAATTCCTACACGGTCCATATTGATTTACTTTTAAATGGACGGTCCAGATTGGTTTACAATAAAATATAATATATTCTATTTATAATCCAATAAAACAAATAACTTTATAAAAGTATTCTGTTTTATATAAAAAGCTTTTCTGTTTTATTACATTAACAATACAAATAAAACAAAACTTCATCATCATTATTATAATTCACACTATTCATCGATCAGGTCGTTCCCAGGAAAAAAGGGGGCTTTCCAATAAGGATTTCTCCCTATTGGCGCGCAATTAGGTGACCAAACCTCTCCTTGGCAGAACTTCTAGACATCTTTAATATTGCAAATAATAACATTAATAACTTTGTCGTCTCAATTATTGATTTAATAATATATAAAATATCGATAATAATTGAACCAATTAACGTGAGATACTATGCAACAATTACTAAAGCAATAATTGAACAAAATTGAGTGATTTCTCACGTAAGCATCAATAATTAATATTGTGTGTTACTCTGCAACCACGCGTATTACTGTACTTTTAACACCGGGTGTTTCAACAGTTAACGGTAAAACTTCCGCCTTTATTTTCATAAAAATATTTTTGTCATTTTCTCAATCCGACAATAATTCTGTTGTGGGGTCCACCAATGATTGGGTCGTCGTACGAATATTTCCTGTTAAAATGAATATTCCCCGACCAATCGAATATTATATAACAACTTGTGTACTTTGCAAATTTATAAATATTACCCACAACTATAACATTATATCAAATTCATTCCATAATATTCAAAAATGATAATTATAGAAAATTCATCTTCATTCATAAAAGTTGGGGTCTTACAGTGAGCACTAAATCTGATATTAAAGAACCTGGATTTGGGGGCGTCACAGGCCAAAGATGACTTTTATCACAATATAAGCATGAAGATGATGACAATTATATAAGCATCACTCAAACGAAATCAAGGATAAATAATAATGATTTTTAATTTATCTAGAGTTTAAAAAAATATCCAAATTGTCCACATGATAACTTCTTTGTAGAGTAAAATTCAAGAATAATATTAACATATTAAAAATAATTTGGATAGAAAAGAATCAATTTTTTCGTCTTGAATAGTACTCCGTGAATAGTACTTCATGAATAGTACCCTGTAAATAGTACTATGTGTATTAATAGTACCGTACGTATAAATAGCTCCGTATGTATGAATAGTATCCATGAATAGTACTCTGACATGAAAAAAATTAAAATTTAACGAGAATGTCTAGAAACTATTTCAGTGGAATGATACTAGATAAAACACAAATTTCAAGGATATTCTACTAATTTCAAGGAGTATAGAAGTAATACTTATCAAAATAAGTGTAGAATTAGGAATATGAAACGAAATAATATTACTTACATATTACATAGTATGGAAGAAAATATTATTTCTTACGAATATTGAACAAAATAATATCCCTTACAACTGTTGAACGAAAATAGTATTCCTTACGAATATTAAACGAAGATAATATTCCTTATGAATATTGAACTAAAATAATATTCCTTACGAATATTAAATGAAAATAAAATTCCTTACGAATACGAAAAATAATATCGTAAGTAAATATGAAATAAATAATACTCTTACCATAATAATGATATCCTTTACAACTGTTGAACGAAAATAATATTACTTACGAATATTGAACGAATATAATATTCCTTATGAATATTGAATAATAATAATATTTCATACGAATATTGAACGAAAATAAAATTCCTTACGAATACGAAAAATAATATCGTAAGCGAATATGAAATAAATAATATCTCTTACCATAATAATGATATTCCTTACCTTAAAAGGAAAGTAATTTTAACTGGTATAACGATTATATTCTTGAAGAAAAACTTGCACTATTTGCTACACTCAAAGTTTTCTTAACCCAAAAGAAATACGCTCAATATTATAGAAGAAGAATTCTTTGATTTTGGTGTGATTTTTATTTCTAAACAAAGAACCCTATTTATAAGAGAATGACATGATACAATTTAAGAAAAATAATCACGGACTACACAATAAGATTCGAACGAATTCATTATGTTGCACTATGCAAACACTATGCAGTATAATAAAATATAATATATTCTATTTAACATAAAAAACAAAACTTATATATATATACACTACCCGTGACCATTTGTTTATATATATATATATATATATATATATATATATATATATATATATATATATATATACCGACGATTTTTGAAAAATGAGTAAGTGGGAGTCCTGTAATAAGCCAAATTTATAATAAATACTTCATAAAAAATACCCTTTAGTTATCTCAATTCATTTGGCTTCACTAAACACATTTCTAATAACATTTATTTATAATTAATATTATAACTCATAATATTAACAACCAGATCATTCTTAGGAAATATGAGGCTTTCTGATAAAGACTTCTCCTTATTGGCGCACAATTAGATGACTAAACCCCTTTCCTCGACAGAAATTTCTAGATATTGTCAATAATGCAAATAATAATATGAATAATTTTGTCGTCTCAATTATTGATTTAATAATATAAAATATTGTGTAGATGATACTGTGGTAATAATTGAATCAATAATATGAGATACTATGAAACAACTATTATTGCAATAATTTAATAAAAATGAATGACTTCTTATGTAAGCATCAATAACCATAGATAATGTGCAATACAGTATGCTACTGTGGAACAACGCGTATTACTGTATTTTAATCACTGGGTATTTCAACAATTTAAAGGTAAAAGTCTTGCTATTATATTTATAAAAAGGTTATTTCTGTCGCTTTCTAAATCGGACAGTAATTCCATTATGGGGTCCACAAATGATTCTGTCAGTCGTACAGATATTCCCCGATAAAAAGAATATTCCCCGACCAAACAAAAATTTTATGACTAGTTGCTTACTTTGTAAAATTTTCAAATATCACCCTTAACTTTAACCTTTTATCAATTTAACCATTGACTAAATAGAAAAATTGAATACTTTTATTTCATAAAATTTAGGGTCTTACAGTACATAATTCAAATACAAACTTAATTTATACAATTATCAACTATCGTGTAAAATACTGACAAAACGTAAGCTGAGAGTTTTAACACGAATATTATCTCGTAGACAATATTCAAACTAAATGAATTCTCATTACAATTATTATCACATTATTTCATAGAATATTGAGGACTACTATAACCACCATCTTGGATCATCACTTCATTCCCCGACTACTATATTCTCATTTCCTGAAGAGAACAATGAAAGAAAAGGGTGAGCTCAACTAGCCCAGTAAAGAATATTATGACTAAGATAATGTAGAATAATTATCCTTAGTCATCAACAGTGTAAAATATGATAGAATACAATAAACAACAAGTTTAACTACAGTGGAACAAACAATCCATTAGAAGAGTCAAGTAGAGAATGATGTCTACTATCTTCTATGATTTAAAAGTTCATCATCAATATTTTATCTCTATAACATAACTCAATAAACAATCTACATCACCAAATTATCTATGCACTACGGGCCCAAGGATATTCGTTAGTATCACCAGTGGTCATGATTATGCCAAACAACTGTCCATCTATGCACTACAGGCCAAAGAGGACATTTACCACATCATTTTTTTTGTAACATTATAGGTCATGATTATACCGATACATAATTCCTGGTCATAATCATACTCATCAACAGTCCATCTATTCACTACGGGCCAAAGATAACTTTCATCACAATATAAGCATGAGGATGATGACAATGATATAAGAAATCAATCAAGTGAGATCAAGGATAAATATTAAAGATTTATAATTTAATTTATCCAGAGTTTAAGAATGTCCAAATTGTCAACATGATAATTAATCGTGGAGTAAAATTCAAGAATGATATTCATGTATCAAAAATAATTTGGACAGAAAAGAAACCAATTTTTGTCGTGAATAGTACCCCATGAATAGTATCGTATGAATGGTACCATACATATAAATAGTACTGTATCCATGAATAGTACCAGAGTGAATAGTACCCCATGAATATAGTACCCGAATGAAAATATTAAAATTTATTAAGGAAGTTTAGGAGAAAAAAATTCGTGAAACGATACTTGATGAAGCGCAAAATTCAAGAATATTCTACTAATTTTCAGGGAGTATAGTAGCAATACTTATCAAAATAAGTGTATATTTAGGAATATGAAACAAAATAATATTACTTATATACTATAGAGTATGGAAGAAAATAATATTTCTTACAAATATTGAACAAAAATAATATCCCTTAACTTAAAAGGAGAGTAATTCTAACTGGTATAGCGGAGATATTCTTGAAGAAAACTTGCACTATTTTCTACACTTGAAGTTTTTTTAAACTCAAAAGAAACACGCTCAATATTATAGAAGAAGAATTCTCTGATTCTAATGTGATTTTCATTCCTAAACTAAGCATCATATTTATAGGAGAATGACAGGATACTATTTAGAAAAACAATCACGGACGTACAATGAAGAATTCACGGGCGCAGAATCGATCGAAAAAATTTGATTTTACTATACAGCACTATGCAATAAAATATTCTAATAAAACGAAAACTTTATATAAAATATACTATATTCTATTTATAATCTAATAAAATGAATAACTTTATATATAATATAAAAAGTATTCTATTTTATATAAAAAAATTCTGTTTTAAATAAAAAAAATTCTGTTTTATTACTATTTTAATAATAATAAAATAAAAATTGAGATAACTTTCTACCGATGATTTTGAAAAATGAGTAAGTGGGGGTCCATGTAATAAGCCAAATTTACAACAAATACTTCATGACAAACTCCTTTATTTATATCAAAAATTGATTAAATATTTATCACAATTCACTTATCTTCAATAAACACATTTTTAATCTTTCAACAACTATTCATCATTAATATTATAACTCATAATATTAACAACCAGATCATTCTCAGGAAAGAGGGGGCTTTCCAATAAGGATTTATCTTTATTGGTGCGCAATTAGATAACCTAATCCTTTTCCTCGATAGAACTTTCTAGACATTGTCAATAATGTAAATAATAATATGAATAACTTTGTCGTCTCAATTATTAATTTAATAATATAAAATATTGTGCAAATGATACTGTGACGCCCCCAAAATAGGTATACATCACCCATCTTGGGTCGCTAGAAAATACACTACTTACAACTCCATTTATACAATTATCATGCAAAATACAACAACTCATATACTGTGAGTTTCAATACAAATATTGTTATGTATATAATACGACAATATTCATATTTAAATTATTACAATGCCATATAAAGTACAGCATCAAGTATATCAAGTCCCTAAAGGGACACGAGAAGATTTATGTTCTCCTCATTCTAATGGAGTGCACTTTTGACGCTTCCAAATTCTGATTTCGCCTCACCCTATTGTTGTTCACCAAAATTAAATATCAAATGATGTATAAAACATGTCACACCCATTTTAAGTTCTCAGTACAATTATTATGCCACACCGTTTCATAATTTGGTTAGGCTTGTGACTAATTCGTATACCACTTTATACCTATGTTCTCCCTGCTAGTCCCAGCTACACTTTTATTACCTGAAAGGGGTGGTGAAGTAAAAGGGTGAGCACGACTAATCCAGTAAAGAATATCATGACTTAAGATAATTAAATTATCAAAAGAATTCATATATTTATAACATATGGTAAAAGATAAAAGTTCTCAACCATAATAGCAGCGGAATCAACAATCCATTAGAAGAGTCAAGTAGAACATAATGTCTACTATATTCTCTAGATTAAAAGTCCATCATTAATATTTCATTCCTGTAATACTCATCAATAGTTCTTTGTTATCCACAAGACAAAGAGAAATCTAATCACCTGTCTTCACCTGAACCACTACATATTATAATTAAATTCATAATTCATATTTATAATCAGGTAAATCAACAGTTCATATAACTATAAAATCAATAACCAACAATTCATCTTTGCACTACAGGCCAAAGATATACAACTATAAAAACAATAATGCTGAGACTCAACTTAATAGTATCATGACCACGAATTATCCATGCACTACGGGCCAAGGATATTCGTGTTTTCAATTACGGTCATGATTATACCGAATAATCCCTGGTCATAATCATACCAAGTCCATCTATGCACTACAGGCCAAAGATGACTTTTACCACATCATTTGTAACATTACGGTCATGATTATACGAATAATCCCTGATCATAATCATACCAAGTCCTATCTATGCACTACTGGCCATAGATGACTTTCAACACAATATAAGTATAAGAATGATGATATATATAATGAATAAACATAAATCATCAGAATAATAAGATAACATAGATCTTAGTATTTTTCAACTTAATTATCCAGAGTCCAAATTGATAATAATAGATGAATCACAAACTATTAAGGATATTCTAATCCTTTCAGGACTTTTCACCATTTAATGTTAAACTGAATAAACGAATAATAATATCTTACCATAACATGGGGTATGAAAGAAAATGATATGCCTTTTACCATAAAAATGATACCCTCTTACCACAATAATGATATCCCTTACCTTAGCATGTGACTTGATTCTGCTTTCTGTGAAATTGATCAACTTAAACAATGCTTGCATTTCTTATCTACACTTGGAGTAACATCACACTCAATAGAAATACTCACAATATTATACACACAATATTGTAGTAACAAAATTCTATATTTTTAGTGTAGTGATGATGTGTGTTTAGTTTCTCAACCGGGCAACCTATTTATACTAAAATTTAGTAAATAATTAGCACACCTGCTTTACAAAATAACCAAATGAGGTATATGGTAGTGGAGTTTATGGTCCCACAGAGAAAATTAGACCAACTTGTACACGTTTTAAAAATAATTGAGTTGTGGTCCAGACTACTTTAAAAAAAGTAGAGTGTCGACAAGTCATGCCAACTTACTTTTGTAAAAAAGAAAATAATTGAATAATCATCTGTATATCAAACTTATCTTTAATCAACAACTTTTATTCATCAATTATTTACACATTTTCATTCTTTCAGTAATTATTCACCACTATTAACAAAGGTTCACAATACTGCCAACTAGTTTAATTATATCATATCAAATAATATGAGTCACTGTGCAATAACTACTGTGACAATTATTGAATGAAAGACTGAGTGGCTTCTTACGTAAAAATCAAATCAATACCTTGCTATAAACAATTTAAATTCTATTAAAAGTAGGGATCAACGCCAAATCATATTTATCTCGAATAACACATAAACTAACTAACAATTCATTATTCATTCAAGTTATCTCTATTTATCGCACAAAATCATTATTCATATTTCAAAACTTTAGAAGTGGATAATTAAAACTTGAGAAACCTAAACCTCATATATGACAATCCATTATTGTGGTATCATCACAATTTTTACTTTAACAAAAATATTATTTTTGTTTTCTATCATAACTCATTCGTTACTAGTGCGTTTACATCCTGACACCTCATGAGCTTACTAACACTTCTAAAATATTCAAAAATAGGATTCTGAATTTTCCAAGTAATTTTCATATTTTTTAGATTAACCAACAATTTTCAATAATTATTTCTATTTATAAAAACTATCATTTAATAGCTTCAAATTAGAAATACTAACTCCACATACTTATATATCTTAAAAAAATCATCAATATTAATCTTATATTATTATAACATTTTCAGCAAAAATCTTAATTTTCCACCATTCATAGAATTTTCTATGAATTTCCTCTACTTTTAAACTAACCATAAATAGTTTAAATATATAATAAATATTTCTGTTATTCAATAATCTTCCAAAACTGTCCAGAAATTATAAAATAATATTATAAGATTTTTCACCAAATTTCATAATTTTTCATCATTCATGGAATATTCTATGAATTTCTTATATTTTCTAACTAACTATAATTAGTTTAAAAATACAATAATTACTTATGTTTTTCAATAATTCATCAAAAATTTACAAAAATTCTAAGATGATATAATAAGCATTCTGTAAAAATATTTCAACCAAAATCATTTTTCTAATAATTTAATTATAAACTCCAATATTCAGAAATTTCAATAATTCATAATAATTATCCTTTTATCAGAAAAATAAGGATCTTATGCCCTTTTCATGTAAAATTTAATTCTCTACAATTTTGTAGAAGAAAGTTTTCCCAAATTCTGACTCTAACATAGAGATATATTCTTACCGAAAAATTCTCCTTGAAGATTTCCGAACCAGCCACCTCACAAAATTCATAACAAATCATAAATTAATCTTTAACGGTTCAAACTTTGCAGACATATACTTAACTTATATATGTATAACATATCCGAAAATCGCAACGATCCAACGGTCGGATTAATAATTATAACTCACACAATAGAGCTTAATAAAACTGATTTTTTCGGACTATAAGTCATTCGGACCAGTTCTACTCAAACTGTCACCACGAAAAATCTACAAAGAATTTTTGGGTGATTCAAATTTTTGTAAGTTAGCTTACTTCCAGGGCTTTCTTTTGATATATAGGTCATCTCCTAACTCATTATACACAAAGAGTTATGGATTTTACAAAATTAAGTAGTAAACTAGTTTTATGAAAATCTCCATATTTTGTTCTTCATTTGATTTCTAGATTTCTCTCACTTGACTCATGTTTATACAAGTTTAAATCATTCAACATATACATAAGTATGTACTCTTTACATAAAATCCATAAAACTTAAATCTAAGAATAAATCAAGGATTTATAAACATACCTTCTTAATTTCCTCAAGCTTTTCCATTACACCCACTTGATTCTCTCACTAGCTTCTTCGATATTTTATTGGATGAAGATAAATATGGTGATCATAGAATGATTAAGGATGAAGAAGATATGAAATTGTTGATTTTCTCTTCTTCCTCCTCATCTCTCTCTCTCTCTTTTATTTCTGATTTTCCGTGAGTAGAAATGGGTGAATATCCCATCTCTTTCTTCTTCTTCTTCTCATTCTTCTCTCTCTCTCTCTTCTCTATTCTTTTCTCTCCCCTAATCTAAGCCTCCGGTGAATGGAAGAAATGGGGTGCATTCTTTTTATTTCCTTTTCTCTCTCCCTCCTTTTCTTCTTTCCCTTTCCTTTCTTTTCTTCCTTTCTCTTTTCTTTGTCCCCCACTTGTCCCCCCCCCCATAATTTCCCACTCACAATTAACCATCAACACTTAGACGCCCTCATAGGCGGCCTAGAAGAATTAAATCCCTCTCCTCTTTTATTAGCTCATTAATCTGATTAATTTTCCATTTGATCATTTATCAAATTAACATTTTAAAGTTTTAAAAATAATAATCATAAATTAAATTAGACTTTTATTTTATAAAAAACGGGGTTTTACAGATACTGTGACAATAATTGAATAAATAATATGAGATACTATGCAGCAACTACTAGTAGCAATTATTAAATGAACTGAGTGACTTCTTATGTAAGCATCAATAATCAAAGATACTGTACAATATCGTGTGCTACTGTGTAACCATGCATATTACTGTACTTTTATTACCGGGTATTTCAACAGTTAACGGTAAAAGTCTTGCCGTTATTTTTATAAAAAGGTTATTTCTATCGCTTTATATATCGACAATTATTTTGTTGTGGGTCCACCAATGATTGTGTCATCGTACGAATATTTCCTTATAAAACGTATATTTCCCGAGCAAAGGAATATTTTATGACAACTTGCTTACTTTGCAAAATTTATAAATATTATCCACAAATATAACATTATATCAAATCCACACCATATTATTCAAAATAATATTTAGAGAAAATTAAATCTTTATTCATAAAAAGTTGGTGTCTTACAACCTCCCATTCTTATTAAATTTTATCCTTGAAATTGACGTACATACCTGGTATGTCGAAGAGGTGAGGATACCTTTTTTCATGTTAGATTATAACTCCCAGGTCATTTCCTTAATATCGTGGTTTCTTAACAAAACTTTGACTTGAAGTATAACATTTGAGCGTAGAATATGTTCCTTCTTATCCAAGATTTTAACAGGTACCTCTTCATACGTTAAATCTTCTGCTATCTCGTCTGGTTCTAATTCAATAATGTGGTTCGGGTTTTCCACATATTTACGAAACATAGATATGTGAAAAATTTTATGAACATGAGACATACTTGGCGGTAAAGCGATTCTATAGACCACAGTTGTGAGATCCCAAATTTTATGAAATGGGAAGTATTCAATTTTCTTATAAATATTATGTTATTTAGTAAATGGTTAAATTGATAAAGGTTAAAGTTAAGGGTGATATTCGAAAATTTTGTAAAGTAAGCAAGTTGATATAAAATATTTGTTGTGTCGGGGAATATTCATTTTAACAGGGAATATTCGTACGACGGCACAATCATTGGTGGGCCCCACAACGAAAGTATTGCTGTAGTCAGAAAATGACAAAAATATCTTTTTATAAAAATAATGGCGAAAGTTTTATCGTTAAACTGTTGAACTACTCAGTAATAAAAGTACAGTAATATTTGTGATTGCATAGTAGCACACGGTATTGATTATTATTGCTTACGTGAGAAGTCACTCAATTATTGCTACAGTAATTGCTGCATAATATCTCTCATATTATTGATTCAATTATTGTCACAGTATCATCTGTATAATATTTATTATTATTAAATCAATAATTGAGATGACAAAGTTATTCATATTATTATTTGAAATATTAACGATGTCTAAAAGTTCTGTCGATGAGAGGTTTGCTCACCTAATTGCACGCCGATAGGGAGAAATCCTTATCGAACAGCCCCCTCTTTCCTGGGAATGATCTGGTTGTTAAATAATGTGAGTTATAATATTAATAATGAATAAGTTCGTGTTGATTAAAGATAAAATTAATATTTCCATTGTGTTGAGATTATTAGTGTTAGTGGAAATCGACATCTATTTTGATAATAATTGATGTCTGGAGGTTATATTAACCAATCGGGTAATTAATCAGATAAATGAGCAATTAATTGCTATTAATTCTCATGCTTATAATTATTTGTTCACATGTGTATACTATTGATTCACATGTATGTACTATAGGGGAAGTGGTACAAGATTGATAATACTTGCATGACTAAATTAAAAATGGAGGTATAGATGAAGGTACTATACTGTAATTATTTTTTTCACATGTATAGAAACTATTGATTCACATGAATGTACTATTAATTCACATGATATACTATTAGGGGAGGTGGTGAAAGTTTGATAATACTTGCAAGACTAAATTAAAAATAAAGAAAAAGATAAAGGTATTATATTGTAATATTTCGATCCCCAAAACGTGCAATTATCGAAATTATATTTTTCTATAAATAGAAGCTCATTCTTTCTTCATTCTCACCAATTCACTAAAACTCACAAGAGCAAATATAGAGAGAGAAACTATCGAAAGAAAGAAGAAGAGAAGTCTGCTACTTCACTATTCCACTATCCAGTCTTCATCTGAGGTAAATGGTATTATTTATTTCATATTCTGAAGAGATATTATTTTTCGTATTCGTATGAATATTATTTTCGTTCAATATTCATAAAAAATATTATTATCGTTCAATATTCGTAGGAATATTATCTTCGTTAAATATTCGTTGGAATATTTTTTTTTCATTCAACAGTTATAAGGGATGTTATTTTTGTTAAATATTCGCTTGAAATAATATTTTCTTTCATACTCTGTAGTATGTAAGTAATATTATTTCGTTTCAGATTTTGAATTCTATACTCATTTTGTTAAAGTTTTGGCTTCTATATTCCATGAAATTAGTAGAATATCCTTAAAATTTATGTTTCATCTAGTATCGTTTCACAAGGATATATTTGAACATTCTTGTTAAATTTTAAGCTTTTCATGTCGGAGTACTGTCTATGAGTACTATTCATTTATACGGTACTATTCACAAAAGTACTATTCACGGGTACTATTCACAAAGTACTATTTATAAAGTACTATTCATGAAGTACTATTCACAAAGTACTATTCATGGGGTACTATTCTCGAAGTACTATTCACAAGATACTATTCACCCAGAGTACTATTCATGACAAAAATTGATTTATTTTCTGTTCAAATCATTTTTAATACAATATTATTCTTGAATTTTACTTCACAAAGCAGTATCATGTTGGCAATTTGAACTTTATCGAATTCTGGATAAATTAAATTATAAATCTTTAAAAATTGAATTCTTATATCATTGTCATCATCCTCATACTTATATTATGATGAAAGTCATCTTTGGCTTATGTGCATAGATGGACTGTTGATTTATATGATTATGACCAGGGATCATTCGGTATAATCATAACCCGTAATGTTATAAATGATGTGGTAAAAGTTCCTCATTGGCCCGTGTGCATTGATAGACAGTTGTTGGTATGATTATGGTCAGGGATTATTCGGTATAATCATGACCATTGATGATTACATGAATATTTTTGGCCCGTATGAAGGGATGATTTGATGATGTTGTTTATTTAATAAGCTGAGTCTCAGTGATTAAGTTGATGAAAAACTTTTTAAATCATAGAAGATAGTAGATATCATGCTCTACTTGACTCTTTTAATGGATTGTTTGTTCCACTACAGTTGTTGATCTAAAAATTATTGTCTATTATATTCTATCAGTTGTTAAACTGTTGAAGGCTAAGGATAATTTATTCTGCATTATCTTAGTCATAATATTTCTTACTGGGCTAGCTGAGGTCACCTTTTTTTTTCATTGCTCTCTTCAAGAAATGAGAATATAGCTGGGATGAGTCAGGGAAATGAGTGATGGTCCAGGATAAATGGCTTTAGTAGTCCTCATTATTCTATGAAATAGTGTGATAATAATTGTAATGAGGACTCCATTGAGTGTGGATATTGTCTAGAAGACAATATTCGTGTTAAAACTCTGTATTTTACGTGACAGTTGTATAATTAAGTTTTTATTTGTATTTTGTACCATGTATTTGGCGACTCAAGATGGGTGATGTATACCTATTTTGGGGGCGTCACAACAGTTCTTACTCGATTGAGGATTCCAACATTGAATTCCACGTCTCTTCGATGAAGATCAACATAACTCTTTTGTCGATCTTGTGAGGTTTTTATACGTTGCCGGATCATTTGAATCTTTTTGTAGTCATACGTACCAATTTTGGTCCCAACAATGTTGTTTCACCTACCTCATTCCAGCATACTGGAGAACGACACTTTCGTCCATACAACACCTCGAATGGAGTCATGCCTATACTTATTGATAACTGTTATT